>VWZK01012332.1:76126-101703 GCA_013396935.1 Baryphthengus martii
GGGGGAGCGCCCGCCTCCCGCAGCTACCCTCAGTCCCGCACCAGCACCGCCGGCCGCGGAAGCCGCCCCGAAAGAGAAGGAGAACTTGTTCGTCTCCGCCTGCTTCCCCGCCGCCCGCACATCCTCTCCCGGCGCATCCGCCCGCCCTCCGCGTCCTGCCGCCCTGGGGTCGACCCGCCGGCTCCAGCTGGAAGATTTTCCCTCTCGTTTCCCTTGGAGGAGTTCTGTCGGTAGCGGTGTACTGAGGGCAGGCTCCGTCCCTGAGGCACCCTACCTCACCCTGCGGGGGAAGGGAGCTGGGTGGGGGCAAGCCAGGAAGGGAGGATCTCAGAAGCTCTCCTAAAATCTATCAGCAGACTGCGAGGAGGGAAGAGTTTGGCACTTCGCAGGCTAGGCTGGGCTTGTTTACCCCAGCAGTGATGCCGCTGGACTGAGAGCGGCGCGGCCGTGCAAGTTGGGGGGGGCGGAACCCCCTTCCCCCCCCCACCTCACGGCCCCACAGACCCGGTCCAGCGTCTGCAGTCCCGGTGGCTCGTCCCTGCCGCCCCCTTATATGAGAGCTTGTCCGAGGACAGAGCGACTCGGTGCCTACTAGGGCTGCTCTCTGCCGCTCCCCCCGGACTTGCCCACCACGACGAGGAGCGGCGCGCACCCCGCACCCCGGAGAGTTGTCTCGGCAGGCTCCGTGCTATGGCGAGGCTGCGGAGAAGCAAACTAGCCGCTGGATTTCTATTACTTTTCCAGTGCCTGAGCGAGCGCTGCCAGCTCGCCGGCGGGGAGACGCCGAGGCAAANGTCGGCAGCTCCGCAGGCCGCGTACCCGGAGAGGGCAAATGCAGTTTGAGGGTTTGCTCCCCCAGCTCCTGAGAGAGGCCCGGCGTAGCCGCGGTTCTGGCTTCTCAACCTTCGCTTCTCCGGAAAGAGCTCTGCATTACTTATTTTTGTTTTATTATTTTAATGACAATTCGGGACTTTCCTCCTTTAACAAATCCACCCCACGATCACCCTGAGTTGGTGTTCTTCCCCTCTCGAACCCCTTCGCGGGGTCCCCGGAGCCTCCTCCAGGTCCCCAGCCGTGTACGAGACGCTCCCGAAGGCGAAGGGCTCCTTCGCTCAAGCGCCGGGGAGGGAGACACCGGCGCCCCCGGGAGCCGGAGGCAGCGGAAAGCGGTGGGTCGGGACGCCCCGGCAACGTCCCCCCGCCAGCCCGCGGCGGGGCCCCGCTGTTCTCCCGGCATCCAGACGTGGAAGGGCAGGCAAAGTTTCCCTGCAGATCCTGCATGGGAGAGCTAGCGGGCACTCTCCTCCCCCTCGGAAGTTGGTAGCTCGCAGCCTTCCCTAGAAACCAGGCGTTGAGAGAAGGAACAAGATAATGGAAGAAGCCCCACAGGGCTGTCGAACCTGTTCGTTAGGAGTGAGAGGCTCGCTCTTTTGAGGAAGTTTGCTTGTGATAGTACTTGGGTCCTCTTCACAGTCCTGCTCGGAGACACCTGTTAATACATGACACACAGCACCTGTAGTGCTTTCTCTTGAGCCATTGTTTCCCACAGCATGAGATTCCCTTTTAATCACGAAAGCCTCTGTATCCCTCATTCCTATGCTGTGGAAAGCTGCTAAAGGAAAGCTTGGCACGTTTGCAGATAGATATTTAAGGAACAAGTGAAGAAAGTCGTGGGTTTTGTGTGTCAAGGGACCTTGCTGCAGCAGCTTCTAGCTTATAGATATTTTCGAAAGCCGTGCCTTTATATTTGAAATACCAGCCAGATTATTGTCAGATGAAACATGTCCACTGTCTTTCCTGGTACAACAGGAATAATGGGATGGAATCCTTCTTTCTTTTCTAATAGGTTTGATAAAAATGTGAAGAGTTTTGTGGTCACATTGTAAATGACCTGAACAGGAGAGACTGGGGAGTTTTTTCTAATGTTCGGTGAGATAATATGCCAGACAGAGCAGGGATTTTCCCAGACAGGGGTCTACCACTGAGTTTGGGAATTGCTAAATGACAAGTTAGCTCCTCAGGTTGCTGAGGCTCACATGTCACTTGGGGCCAAAGGGCAAAACCAGGAGACTTTTCATGTAGTGCTGCAACATTCTTGTTGCTGCTCTCAGGGCTGTAGACAACACATGTTGGTGTTTGTTAGTGGGTTGTTATAAGGGATATTGATTGTGTCATTAGAAAAAGAAAACTACTGTGTTGTGTGGCGGTGGACTGTGCTCCCAAAGTTCATTACCCTTCCAGCTGTTGTATTCAGAAAAGAAAATGCTGATGCTGGCTAAGTGAAATATAGCTTACCAGTGTGCAAATAATTGCTGCACATCACTGATTTAGCCTATGAAGTTGTAGCAGTCATGAGTGCCTGCACCAGGAGGTGCTAAATAGAAGATATACCAACAGTGTGCTTAACTGTAAATCATTTATTAATGTGTTGTGTCTTCCTGAATGTGATATGAAGTATTAAGGAGTTTATAATCAGGCAAATATTATTTTGATATCTAATACATTCTGAAGAAAATATACTAAGTGATTGCTTTCTTCTACTACTAAGATGGATAATCTGATGTCAGTTTTGACAGCTAGGTGTTTGGTGTCTTTTCCTTCCCTCTTCGTTAAAAAGTCTGTATTATGACAGCAATAATTAAATTCCATTAACATAATCAGTATTGTCTTTAATACATTCTCATAATTACTATTTTTTGTTGTTGTGTTTTTTTGTTTTTAATATCGCTCTTTGGAAAAAATGCAGTGAGGGACTGTTTCTAATCGGTAAGAAGACATTAATGTAAAGCCAGGCAAATTCAACTCCAGGTTCCGAGAGATGAAATAAAAAGTGCTGTTTCAAAGTTTTACTCTATTTAGCATCTCCTATATACCATTAGATTACCTCAGATAAAATCTTTAAAGAATTAAAGTAAAAAATAAATCTTTGAAGTAGCTGCCAATTCTTAAAAGGAGACTGTTTTGACATATTCTTTGAATATTCTGTAACAAAACACGTTATTGAAACGGAATAAAATAACCGTATCAAGAAATGGAAACATTTAGTATTCTCTGGCAGAGCTGGTGCCAGGAGAGAATTTTTGAGGATGCTACCAAAAGGATATGCCATGATTCCAACAGGGATGGAAAAAAAAAGTAAATGCACAGGCATTTTTTGCCAACTCCTCACAATTACCTTGGTGGGTAAAGTCAGGTCAGATCAATTAAAGTCAAATCATTTTCTAGGCATGCTGGAACTTCTCTGGCTGCGTCTAGATGTTCTTGAAATCTAGATTTTTGTGACCGAGGTGTAAGGGGGTGAGGCTACACTGGCATGAGTGGGACTGTTCCTGGTAGAGAGTAGGACAACTGCCTGGTGGGATGCAGCTCTTCCTCCCTCCCTTCCTTCCTCCTTTTCCTCCCTCCCTTCCTTCCTCCTTTTCCTCCCTCCCTTCCTTCCTCCTTTTCCTCCCTCCCTTCCTTCCTCCTTTTCCTCCCTCTCCTCCCTTCCCCTAACAAAGCTGAATGACAGGAATTTAGTGAGCTAAAGCAAATGCTCTTTTGAAAGCTCACACAGCAAAGACTCCCTAGTTGTTTAAGCAAGGGCTCATTGTTTGTTGAAGTGTTGCCACAAGAAGCTTTGAAAATATTACATTCTTTTGCAAACACCCTAAATCAGACTTAGAAAGCTGTTATAGTAATTTTTCTTCTGTCACAGTATATTCTGGAATCCTGGTATAATTTATATTCATTGGACTGCTGCTGTCTCCAGGCATCAGCATTCAGAAAGGACTACAATTATTTTTATGGGATAAACTACTATTAAGGAGTGTTTATCTAGCATTTATCTACTGCTGAAATAGTCACATTTTCTTTATTGTCCGAGCTTTACTCTGTTTAAAAAAAAAAAAACAACACACAAACAAACCTGAGCTTTTGTTGTTACACATTAGGACCTTCAGCTTTACCTTAGAAGGATCAAAAGAAATACAATATTAGACAAGCAAGTATGTCAGGTATTTTTTTAACTTTGCATTCAAAAGTACTTTTTTTTTTTTTCTGTACATGTTAATAAATTGGCATAATCAGTTTAGAGATCCTAGTGACATTTGAGAGTAAATTCTGCTTTTATATCATGCATTTTACAACGAATTGCCTCTAAGGAAGTAAGATTTTTTTAAATTTGCACCCTGGTTCTTGCTTTTATTCTTTGCGGGTTTTGTCGTCATCATTTTCTCTGAAAAGGTGGTTTGAAATGTTGCTAGTAAATAAAGGGTAAATTAAGGCTGTAATAAGGTTGACTTAGGTATTGAATTTAGTTTCACAGAAATTCATTTCCCCAAATTTAGAGTAAGATCAATACTCATAGTTCATTTGAAGATTTAAAATCTCTTGAGGAAAACAGTGTTTCTGTTTGACTGTAAATATTTCTCTTCAGAGTTTATATCCTGATGCAGGCACTTAAAAATCCAACAAACAGTTGACTCAGACACTAGGTTTTGTCTGACACTTCAAGTTGGAGTTGATAAATAACAGGAAAATTAGCTCTCTACACTCTAAACAAATGTAGAAAATGAGGAAAATGTCTTTATATATTGAAAAAGCTCTTTTGTTCTGGGCAGCAGTTTATTAGCAGCACATACAGGCCATTTAGAGCAAAAACTGGTACAACATCTACTGCTTTGCTGGATACCAGATTCCTCTAAAAAATTTTTGCCGTTCAGGAGGCCTGGTTTCCTCTTACTGTGGAAGAGGCTTCTGAGACAGTGAAGGAGGTAGATGAGGAAATTCACGTCAGGTGATGGAAAGACCCACTGAGGAAAATAGTCACAGACCTACGATGAGGTAGCATTTTCATTAAGGACTTTTTGGCACGTTTTTGGTGAAACAGTGCTGGAGATCCCTGCACTTTCATAGACCTCAGGAGATGGTGGTTTGGACCTGAAGCTTGTGTTCCCTCTAGGACTACTGTGCAGCAGTGCCCAGAAAGTAGCTTTGCTTTGAATTATGCTAAAGACAGTTGTCACACAAGAAACATACTCAGTTGAATCCTACTAGGTTTCTCCACAAAGGAGATAAAAATTTCTTATTAAAAGAAATAAAAAGTATCATTTGACTCTGGTTTTGATAGAAGTCACTGTGGTTTCACTGTCTGAAGTACTGAGCAGTTCTGCTGCTGTAAGCCTTGAAAGCACTGGCAAAATGAAAGCTCCCTAGCAGCCCTAGTTTCACAGCTTACCAAGGCTGTGATCTTAAACTAAGAACACAGCTGAGGTTACTGGTGTGAGTATATTTTGAATTCCTGGTGTGGTTCATGCTTACTAAGGAAAGTGAATACCAAAGCAATTTAAGAAGGCAGTAGCTAAACTAAGTGTGTGCTGGGGGCTCTCTACAGAGTGAACAAAAAGTAATTTGATGGGAGCATTTCTCATCCAGTACAAGGAAATGTTGCAAGCTTGCCATCAGTCTGAAATTATATCCAACTATTAGGTTTGATGAGGGCTGAGCTGGAACTGTTAATGCAGTGCAATTGGCAGATGTTTTATTTACTAAACCGGAGAGTTGCATAATCACAGCAAGAACTGGAAGAACCCAGAAGATTACTTTCTGTGGAGAAGTATGCAGAGAAACCATGCAAAGTGGACATGGGTTTTATTTTTGTTTGTGGCTTCTGACAAATGAGCATAAAATGTTGCCCTGAGGTAATGTTTGTGAGTGCTGGGTGCTGTGTCTCATCATGGAACACTTCCTCCTCTTCCTTCTCTTTTCTTTTTCCTGACCCAACTAATAAACAGCTTCAGTTAGCACTCCTTGCTGTCAACATTGAGCAATCAGTTGTGCTAAGTGTCCTTGCGAATTCTGAATTTGAAAGAGCTTGTGTAACATTTTCGTGTCCCTCTACAAAAAGGCAATGCGTAAGAGTGCGTTTCCAAGTTGGATTTGGCCGAAATTTTTTCTCTTCTGAAATGGACAAATGGAGCAGGTTCTTAGGCCAGATCCAGGGTCAGCTTGATACTTGAACACACAGTTTTAAAAGTAGCAAACATCTTGATGGGGTGATATGTCAAGAGAAATTTAAGGATTAATATCAAGATAGATACAAGACAAGATGTCACATCACAATACATCTGCTCTACTTAACAATGGTCAGAATCCAACAGGAATAGTTCTTTAAGTTTCAAGCACTACACTTGAAGAAGTGTATGGATTAACTGTAGAACGGCATATAAATAAAAAAAGAAAAACAAAACCAACCTGCTACAGAGAATAAAACTAAGAGATAACATGGTAATAATCTTCACATGTGTAAAAGGTTTTCACAGAGAAGTGAATAATTTGTCCTCAACAACAAGTAATGATTTAAATTGCTGCAAGGTAGAGTTCTAAATGTTAAGGATAGGAGAGTAGGTTGCCTCTGTGTAGTCTTCATCACTGAAATAGGTTAGATAAACATATGCCTGAAATGTCATCCTGTCCAGAAAGGCAGCTGTTCCTGCCTTGGAGCAAATGGCTGGACAATGTGACCTTTGAAGGTCTCACCCAGCTATTTTGAATCGTTCTATGTGCGTAGCTTTAAGTGCACAAGGGTTCAACTTGAACTCTGCAGCCTGATAAACTGTAGAAGGATGAATTCAAGTGTTCTCTTAGCTTGGGGCCTCTGTCTCTCATTTGTCAATGGCATATGTGGCTTTAATGTGAGTTTAACATACACTTTCTGTGCCTGCAGACAAGGTAAAGACACTTAAAATGCTGCTTTCGTTATAATTCTTATGTCATGAAATAAGACTTTAAAAATCAGATTTTGTTCTTACTTGGTTTCAAACTTTTATCTTTTAATATGAACACTACCTAGGTTCCGTTATAAGCAGGTAATCTGTTGCTTTGTTTCTTTCTTTCTTTTAGGTTATTTTGGTAGTGACTTTTTTGAACTTCAGTCAGGCATCACTTATCTCATGTTGTTTTACTGAATGGAAAATCCTTGACTTGAATAGGGAGCGTTCCACAAATGAAATATGTAAATCTTTCCATTTAACCTATCTCTGATAATGTTTCAAGTACATGTTGTTTCACAGTTGATGGTAGGAGCTCTGGACCTTTTCTTTATAGATGTAATTAAATCATGTCAAAGGGCTGCTTATGTTACAGGGATGCAATGCCATTTACAGTTTTTACTGCAGCTTGCCTTACCTGCTGCAGTTAGTAGGACACATTCTGTTGGAAATTCCATCTGCATTTAGTAGCAGAATAGGATGCAGTGGTTATCCAGTAATAAGCACTTCAAGTTGTATTTAATTTTTTCTTCTATTCAGACATTACCATTTTGTTTTCCTGAATAATTACAGCTTTTCTCTTCACAAGACTTGTTACTAAGCTGACTGTAAAAGGCAGGTATCATCCATTGTAACCTCAAGTTTTCTGAAGAGTGAAGTGTTAAAGTGAGGTTGAGTTCATCACTGTGCAGTTTCTTTTGATGAGTCAGCAGTCAAACTAACAATCCATAGGAAAATACTGTATTGGCCTCCATAGAGAATTGGGAGCCAGTAGGAGTCTTTATTACTATAGTCGCTCCATGATATTTTCCAGCTGCATGTTTCTACTTTTCTGAAGAGATGTGTGTGACTGGCCTTTTGAATTTGCAAGCCAAATGGATTTGCATGGATTTGCAATTCAACCTCAGTCACCCTGGCATATAAATCCAAGGCCCTCTGTTAGGAATCCTTCCATAACGGGACAGGTTTCAGAGTTCTTAGAAGACATTGCTTTCTCCTCACTTTGCAGTTTCAGTAGTTCATGTGGCCTTGCTCTAGGTCAGATGGATCAGACCTGTTCCCATTAGTTAAGTGAGATTTAAAAAAAGAGAGATACAGAAAAGACTACATTTTGGTAGAGATAGAGGATGTGAAAATAAAACTATAAGGAAGAGGAATGTAGTATTTTTAAACCTCTGAGCGTTATAAATCCTCCTAGAACAACATAAAAACTCTGGAAAAGTAGAATACCTGACTTCTCTTTAATACTACCAAGTCTTATACAGACTTAGTCAAAAAATATTCAAAGAAACAACTAATTGAAATAGGAAAATTATGTCAAAGTTGACATGCTCTTCTCAAATATTTCAACTAGGAAATGCCAAAACAAGTAATTTTGAGTTTTTTCTTTTGATGATAGTGTCTCATTTATATTTTTTTTTTGTTTTGACTTTTAGATTAAAATTGTTATATTAGGATGTATAAATATAGTTGGAAAACACTTCATTTTGGCATTTATATGCATGTATATATGCATATTTTTCACTCCATATCCTACAGCAAACATTGAATATTTACTTTTAATCAGAACAAGATCAAAATTCTGCCTTAGGATGGGAAATTAACTTTCTAGTCATATCTAATTGAGGCTTATAGCTGTTGAGAATTTGGTTACGTACTGCAAGCACTATAAGAACAGACCATTTTAACTTCTGGAAACCTTACTTTTACTTGATGAACGGAAAGGAGAGAATGACTAAAAAACCATCTCGATCACGCAGTTAGGTTGTGTGGGGATGTTTGTTGTTTTTTTTTTTATAGCATATTTCTTATACAGGTTGCTTCTTGGTTAATCTATTATTCATGAGGCAACTAAATTAAAAGAAAGCACATTTTCCAGATTGTAGCTACTGTAAAGATAATAGATAAGTGGTTTATTTGCAGTCAAGGCATTTATGGACCAGAACTTTAGCATTTGGTGTATTGCAAAAACCTGACCTCAGTATCAGTACAATTTATTACTGATTCCTAGTTAAACATCTACATACTGATGTAAGTTGTAGTCTCAAATCAAAGAAAATGGATAGGGTGAATCACCATTATGGATTATCATCAATTCTGGCTTCCATTTACTTATTATTACATCTGTTTCTCATTTTTCAGTCTTTATGAATAAAGTATATGTGCATGTGTATGTGCAATGCTTTTTACTTTATTATGCAAATTATACAAGACTTAATAATTGAAATATATGGTTATACGGTGTGGAAGAACACAGCTTTTCATGTTTGCATTCAACCACAGAAAACCAAAGGGCTCTTTCCCTTATTGAACATCAAGCTAAGCAAAACCACAATTGCTTCCAATTTTGCTAATGTTAATGTATTTACCCTTCCTAAACCTTCTCATTCACTTCTAATACTGCAAGCTGGTGGAGGCATTTCCATCTTAGCAATGCTCAAATAAGATAATAACAATAATAGTAGTAAGTTATCTTGATAACTTCTTTCCTAGGACTGCATAACTGGAAGGGACTAACTGGGTCATCAGGTCTTCCCCTGTCATGAGAAGTGTCATGGGTATCTGTTCCACATACCTCCATGCACTGTAGGCCATCAATAATGCTCCTTCCCAGGACAATTTCCAGGCAGATGCTAAAGTAGCAGCAGCCCCATATACCACAGAAGATAATGAGGACATTGACAACAGTTCAGGTCTTTACAGTAGCAAAGAATTTTTAATTTTAGTAAGCTTCATTTGAAAGCTTGTCTATCTTTACCCGGTTTTGCTTAGCTTGTTTTTCAGTTTCATTTCTTGACCTATTATGCTTGCCTTTTTCAGTTCCTGTTTTGTTTCATGCATGATTACATGGATATTTATTGCCAAGTTGGTAATACTGGTTTTGTTTAAATTCAGAGATATTTTCTAGAATAGCAGAAATGACCTGCAAAATGGCTCTTCCTATAATAAACTCGTCAGTCTGAATGAAGAAAGGAGATACCGTTATATTTTTGTCTGCCCCGTAAGCTAGCCACATATACATCCTGGAAAACAATCCGATGTTTAAAAGGAGGCAGGTTTATATTCTGCCTCAGCTGAGAAGCCTGAGGATTGTCTGTTCTGCCATACCAGGGTCAAACTTTGTACTTACTTGCATTTTGGGGATTTTTGTTTTGCTTTGTTTCACAGATAGGACTTTGTGTTGTTTCAGCTCCTTGGACTAATTTTAATCCTTTAACGTTGTCTTAAACTGCAAGCTTAATCCAGTTTGTGTTCCTAATTTTAAGTGCTCTGAAGTTCAGACTTTTGATTCCCATCACTCATCAGCAGGCATTTTGTACACTCTACTTCTCTTTTGCTGTTTGCAGGCCACACTTGTCTTAAAGCTTTGTCAATTATTCCCATAATTATCGTAACTATGTGCTTTGTATTTATTAGTATTCTTGGAAGACCTTGTCAAAGTGAGGTAATATCCTAATTTTACAAATAGGAAGGTGGTTTTGAAAAAGTGACTACCTTATCAAAGTTACACATGCATTGTTCATATCTCAGAGTATGAGTTGCTTTTTTCTGCAATAGCCTAGATATTTATCGAGTGTGCCCTTACTTCAAAAAATTCAGGGCTGCAATTTCTCTCTTTATCCTCATTCTTGAATTCCTTGATTTAAGCTTTTAAATCCCAATCAGACCTCTGATAAAATAACCTTTGTCTGTTTGGAAAAAATATCCAGATTAGAGTTGTCTAAGGGCTCTGATGAATGCAGAGACAGAAAGACTTAATTTGGGACTGTTGTAGATTTTGCCGTTTCTGATGTTCCTCTCCTCTCTCAAGCTTGCAAGAGGAGAAGGCTGTGTCTCTCAGCTATTTATACAGTAGGTCCCAAACTGTCACATTTTATAATCTAATGTAATAAGTTTCTTTCTTAAACACAAGTATGTCTGAAGGACAGACAAATACCGGGTGGGATTTCTGCTTGTTGGCACTTCAACAACTTAGAAGGATTATATCCAAATCTTTTTGGTTTTGCCATTGAGTTCTTGGAGAGAAGCGAACGATGATGTTTCACAAATAGTAAAATTATTTTTCCTGTAATTAAACTTTGAGAATAACAATCCAGATTCAGTAATTACTAGGCAGAAGAAAAATTTCCAAAGCAATTGGCTTGCAGCACTGCTGACTTGAATTCTTTGTTTTAAAAGTTTATCCTCCTCAGAAAATGAGCATTGCAAGATGCAGAATATTATTATTTTACTGCTCAAATATGATAGCAGCCTTTACTGGGGGTGTATCTTCATGAACTTTTAAGCAGAAGGATTTTTGACAAATGCTGTTTAACACATGTATTTATACAGAGTCCATGTACAATTCTGTGCCTCTGATGCTATAAATCATGCTGAAGTTTCCTGTAGAGTAAGTATCTGGCTGAAAACAGAACTGATAGATCTTTTAATGCAATCAGTGCTTTTCAGCGGCTGCTGTTTTATCACCGATGGTGGGTTTTATTTGCTTTGCAGAAATAGAGATATGTTTAAAAAGCTAGATTTAAAAAAAAAAAAAAGCAGCTGTTATTCTTAGCTTGCAAAGTATATCCCCCCCCACCTAATTTGAAAAGAAATTTAAATTATCTTTTCCAGACTAATAAAGCCATTGGTGGGGAAAAAAAAACAACAACCAACCGAACAAACAAAACGATACAAGAAACCACCACTGACAACCAACAAAAAAATAAATCCAGATTTTATGCTATGGACTATTTGGGGTTACATCCCTAGACTCCAGTTTTGGAAAACTTCCCTTGCTTAAAACTGTGCTGCATTTTTTCCTTAACAGTAGCAATGTGTACAAGTGGTGTCCTATAGGTGGGTAGACAAAGAAAAAATATACACATTTAAGATTTTTCTCTGATCTTGGAGTTTAGTTGACCCAGAGGTCCCAAGCCATTTGCAACAGTGGTGATAAGTTTTGCAGCATTTTTTTCTAGAAAGTTTCTAGAAAGAAGGATCTTTCAACTTGCAGAAAAGACTGCCACCTCCTCATATCATTGTACTAGATAACAGCAGATGATTACAGAGAAGAATCTATCATAGAATGGTAGGGGTTGGAAGGGAATTCTGGAAATCATTGAGTCCAACCCCCCTATGCTTTGATGCATGCAGATTTCATTCCCCTTTAAGAACTGGGCTTTGGAATTTTTTAATTATTTTTTTTTCATTTTTATGATGTGCAAGACACATTTAGGAGATGCATGAACTAAATATTCACTTAGATTTTATGATCTGTTTCCAAGGGACTGAAATGTGACCTGATTTTAAGAAGCGGTAAGTGCACAGAACTCACATCAAATTTAAGTGTGAACGCTTATTACATTCTACTTCTTAAATGCAAATTTATGGTTTATTGTTCTACTCTTTACACAAACAAAGTTGCTGTTAGCTTCAAGGGATGACCTGGAGATGTTAATGAATCACATTTTTTATCCCAGGCATGCATAGATAATAGTCTAAAGGTGACGTCTTTGGGACAGGAAGTTATGTCCAGCTTTATCTGCAGAAGGTTGCTGTAATTAGTATAGACTGTAAAATAAAACCGAACTTTGACCCTCCCATGCCTATATTTGAAGTTCATGGCACAGCTTACGGGGGATGCATACCAAGCCGATATTCTTACTGAAATTTAAAAACTCTGTGGCCAAGGAGATTGTCCAGTGTTTGGTTCTGTCTTGCACCAACGAAATCATGTTTTATTGATCATTATTAAGTTCACTGCAGTTTTAACTTCATCTCTGTAATTATCTGAGAGTCTTTGAGACTGATGTTGGTGCAGTTGTAGAGCCAGCCAGTTGGCCCTCTTTTTCCAATAATCTATTGTTTGGAGATCTAGGGGAAGATGTTTTGTTTTTTAAGTAGAATTCAAATCCATTTTGAGATTTTTCATAAAGTAGGAGAAGGCAAGCAGAGGAAAGATGTAAATTCATTTTGAAAAGAAAAATAATTGCTATCCTTGCAAGTGTCAATTTGACACATCACTTAAAAATGCAACTGAAGTGAGTATTTGAAGAGAAGAACATACGTAGAATCTTCACTGTACTGACTTGTGCTAGAACATGCTGGTAGTGTTGCTAAAATGCTTGTAGGGCCTTTTATATCTTGAATTTAATTTAGGAAAAGACGAGGTTAAATTCTGCCCTCACATACTTCAACAGAGCCACAGTTTGCTCCTGTAAGAGCAGTCTGGGCCAATTTGAAGAGAGTCTTTAGCCCACAAAGCCTTCCCTCTAATTCTGTACAGTTCTTAACAACCTTTGGTGTATGTGAAATATTGCAGTGTGGGATCTTTGGTCACAATGCAGCTAGATACCACTTCCCTGTGGGCAGTAAGCATGGCTTGTACACTCCTAGGAAGAGAATGAATGGGAGTGATTTTTGCCTTAGTACTGAAAATGTACTGCATTTCCCAAAGTCGTTCATTAGACACTCTGAAGATATTTGGGATTTGGAAGCTGGAAGTTCCTGGTTTCGTTGTTTCATTGCTGATGTTTATATTTGTATTATCTACTTATAATTTGTGATAATTTGTTTAACTGTAAGGGTAAAGGAAGTGCATTGGTTTTCAATGTGCTTGAGGCTCTTAAAATGGGAAAAAGAGGAGCAAGCAGAGTGGAGTCCATGGGTTTACTGTGAGAGCTATCAGAACATTTGCTGTGCAGGAATGAAAGGCCTGATTCAGTTCACTCTATACATTTCAGCAGCCGTATTAATTCTGTGGGGCTATTCAGCCTGGTAGGGTAGAGGAAAGAGATCAAAACATCCCTGTGGATCGAAAAAAATAGGTTACTTTGAGGACAAATATTCTACTCCTTTAATTTAAATCTGTAGGGAGACAGAGAGTAGAGATAGGAAAGGATATATTCAGAAGCTCTGTAGGGAAGCAGTGTCCTTTTAGGGGAAAACACTGCATTTTCTATTGTAACTCAGTTTCTTTTTCAGTCTTTACAAAGAAGTAAAAAAAAAACAAAAAAAAACCACAACAAAAAGGTACTTTCTCTGATTCTGTACTCCTGAAAATCACAGAAAGGAGGAGCTGTCTATTGCAGTGTTTTAAGGAATGTCAGAAGCGTCTTAATTATATAGGACAGGTAAACTGGAAAAGAAATGTTTCCAACCTGTATTTCCCTGCTAGATGACTGCTCTTATCAATGGCTGCCTTGTAAAAATATCTGAGGAATGAAAAGACTTTTTGTTTGGGTCTGGGCTATGCTTCTAGGCATTCAGGGGCAATGCTTCCTTTTTCATTGCTGAACACCTGGTTTAGCAAGGCATTGCAGGATGGGAGGAGGACAGACCAGGAAGGCAGAGTGGGACCCTTCTGGTCTGTAGCACTTCAAAGATATGGTTTTTTACCGTATAAATTTTTTTCTCTTATAAACATGCATTTCTAAGGGTGAAAGAGGCAAAAAAAAAAAAAAAAAGAAAAAAAAGATAAAGATAAGTACAGGCTGAGTTGGTTTGGCCCTATGTTAATTTTCTGTATACTTACTGCTGTACTGTGGCAATAGTGGTTTAACTTGTAGCTTGACAGACTACCCTCTGACCATCGTGGCTCTGCAAATCACAGCGGAAAACACTAAGATAAAACCCAAAATAATGGCTTCATTATAAATGGGATGCTGAACGTAAATGTGTTCTACTCTCGCTGCACATCGCTCTGCAATTGTGGACTGTATTTCCTTAACTTCTTAACTGTCATGGCAGATCATTTATCTTTGTTTGCCAAGGCAAATTACTCCGGTCTTCATTTTTCCCAGTAATCCTAAAATGTGTTTCTAGTTCAGAGATGCCCATCCCCCTCAACTTTTTTTTTTTATCAGTAAAAAGGCATCTCTGCTCTTACTCACTTAGGGATTTTGATACTCACTTGTCGAAGTATTAGTGGGAACTATAGCTATTCCCACTGTTCATATTTATCCAGCCAAATGGCATTTGAAGAATAACAGCTATCATTCTACAAACTCATGGAGAAATCTCATGTACATTTCATGATTTAAAATCATGTCATATGCTTTTTCTTCCTCCCATCCCTCTTGACATTTATGCTGTAATATATTTTACTTAGCATTTGTGGGTTTAGAATGGGTGGTTCTGAATTTTGAAATAACTGTTTATAAGCTTTTCTATAGGTTCCATCATCACCATGTATTAAAGTACTTCTTTTTACAAAATTGATTGATTCGGCCACAAAACCGCCATGTCTAATAACTGCTATTATTTATTTTCATATTACCAATGGAGCATTGGAGTATTAAAAGACTTCTCAAGATCACACACACCAAGTTTGGTGTAGGCAGAAGAAAAAAACCTCACATTTCTAATTTGTGTTTTCACGTTTAACCTTCATAGCAGACACTGTATGCTTCATAGTGATGGTACAACAGATATAAAATTGAATATGCAAGTACTACTCGGGAACGCACAAGCCAATAGCCTCTTTACAATTTCTGTCAGAAATCCACTATCCTGCCAATAGCTCTTTAAGTTCCATGTAAATATTTGGCAATCTAAAACTGAGTTTTTCCTGTCTGTTGCTGCAAGATGCTGTTCAGGCTTACTCCTGAGTAGAGCTGCAGTCTTAAAGTAATTAGGCAATCTGGTTTGCTTCTGCAGGAATACTAATGTACACTTTATAAAAAAAACAAACCAAAAACCAGCAAAAAAAACTCCACACCCAAAAAAATATTCTTCCCATGAAAAAATTCAAAGCCCTACCTCTCTGTGAACTTATTTAGTGATGGATTGTAATTATTTACCATTTTAGATTCTTGAAAACATTCCTACAATTCTGTTCTCTTCCTCATCTTTTTACTTTTTAGTTTTTCCTTCAATGCCATTAGCAAGAAGTAAGAGTGAAAGTGTGAGGCCAAAGGAACAGGCAGAGATCCATGCTGTCCTGGAGCAAAGATTTGTCAGAGAAGTGGAAGCCTATAAGGGTCTGGGCTTATGTTCAGCATCTCTTGCGTCTATGTGAAGGAGATAATGAAAGCCCAAGAAATCTCCTTGGAACAGGAAAAATCTGGAGAAGTGTCATAGCCCAAGGATAGTTACATTACTAAGACATTTTTCCAAATGCTCTCTTCAGATGCATTTCACTAAGTTCATCTGCCTCAGTGTGCAAGGACAAAGGAATGTGACTCCCTAACATTTCTTCTGGCCTACCCATAAAATGTACCTGGTCTTTCACTAAATTACACTACATGTTCACAGGCAGCCAAAAAACCTCACTTGATATTGTGATTGAGCTTGACTTTGGGACCTACCAGCAGCAGAAGTACTCCAAAATTTAATCTCTGGTGCTAGAATAATCCCATATTCTTTAGGATGTGGACCCCAGGACAACAACTTTTTGGATTCTTTCCTTGGCCTGAAGATTGTATAGTGTATAGCCTAGAAATAAATACACAAAACATTCATCACCTTAGTTTACCTTGAAAAGGTTACTAAAGAGTAAAAACCCAAAGAAATGACCACCAAGAAAATGCAGTCAAATGTGAACTGTTAATTTTCTTCTGCAATATATGCAGCTGAGCATTTAATCTAATTTATAGGCTTTTTGCAATATAAAATTAACGACATGTACAATTTATTTTAAGGTCTGCTATAAATTAAATGCATCAGCTAGATGTTTTTCTTTTCCCTAAGGAATAATTATCTGGTTTGGAAATTTAATCAAGTCATCAAGTAAAATTATTGTCTCAATTCTGAAAGATATACAATTGTCTGAATATTTAGAGGAGATTTACAGGAAAAAATATATTAAAAGATTTCTAATACTTTACTTAATAATTTTGATAAAGCATGTGCTCCGTTTAGCTTGGAATGTCTGGCTTTACAATAACCACAACGCATTTGGAATCCTTTCAGCAAAACTGAATAGATGAGAATTTAGTTAATAAGACAAAATTAACTTATACTATGCATTTCTGTTACTGTACAGTGCCCTAAGTGCTTCATCTTGAGCATTTAGCACTGATGTCAGTGGGAGCCAAATGCCCAAAATCTCCTTAAACTCTTCTAGATATGCAGTATACAAGATTGTATTTTGCATTTAGTTTAGGCAAGTTTATTTTCTATTCACTTTTAATAATACCAGGTAATGTGGAAGTTTTGCAGCTTGGTGAGCCTTTCACATGGGAGCAAATTGAATTACAGCCATTTAGTCTTTGAAATCAAAATAGATAGAAAAGATAATAATCAATCTTGGTGCACAATGGCTTCTGATCAGTAGTCCTGTGTACTCACAGGGTATTTGAATATGTGTTTCTGGAAGAACATTTCTCATTATTTCCTGAAGAGCTCAGCTCTACAGCTCTCGCTAGCCTGGGGGAAGCTGCTGGTCTGGGAAGCACTGAGCTGAATATACAAGAGGCTGCCAGGTCTTATGATCCTGTTTGTCTTTGTTTCTTGCTGCTAAATATTATTTAAGGAAGAGCAAAATGTCATAACTGTGTCAGAAGGATGCAAATTAGAAATTCAGAAGTAGCTGTGGGACATCATAGATTTATATGTCAGTAATATTTATGAACTCATTTTGACTGGTACCCAATTGCAAGTCATTTTGTCATCAGTGTGTAACCTCTTATACAAACATACAGATAGAAGGGGACTGTGTAGGTATATATATATATGCTTGCTTGAATATACAGATGTATTTAAAGATAAGGCCCCCTATCTGTTATACAGTAAATTTTCTTTCTCTTCATTCCTTATTTCCCTATTCATACACTGGTTTTTACAGTCTCTACAATAACAACATTATCTGCTTCCCAGAGGTACTATCCCTTTTACTGTTGTGGGACTGTGTTGTACTTCAGGTCTTGCTTTCATTTATTGATACAAAGTATTCGGGAAAGCACTACCCTCTTTATCCTAGCCTAATTACTGTTTTCGGTATTTTATCATCTTCTTTATACTCTATACAAATCAAGGTGATAAATATATAGAAGACTGCAAAGAGCATCTAGTAATTATCTTTACTTGAAGTGTACTTTCACTTTTCAACTTTTCACTTCTATTAGTACTTCATAGTGTTCCTAGTAGCACCTTCTAGTACATTCAAAAAAGATTACACGAGGAAATCAGGCTTCTTCCATTCAGGTTGGTTTAGGGTTTTTTTGCTAGTCCTTATGCAAACAACTTCTTATGTTGATGATCATTGTGCTCTGCTACACTTACAGATGTTAATCTAAATTTGTTTTCCTTACTCGGGCAAAAATCCGACTGGCTTCAGTAACAGTTTGCCTATTACGATTTATAGCTGTCCCTAATAGAGCAGCCTGAATCTAGCTGCTCACAGTGACTGGCTGGAGCAAAAGAAGAAGGCAAGTGATGCTTATGGAGCTCTCCAGTCCAGGATGAAGAAGGGTCCACAGCGCTGTCCAGTTAACTGGCATGTGACATAGCTCTTGAGAGGCAGGGACCTTCTCCCTGACTCTTACAGCTGTGGAACCATAATGCAGACCTTTCAAAGGTCGTTAGAACTGGGGCCTAAAACTCACATTGAAACAAAAGACAAATCATGTGGTATCAAAACTGTAGTAAGTATTTCCTGCTTCAAAACTCTCCATAGGTTGTAGGATAAAGTTTCAAGGAAGAAAATCCCCTAATTGCTTATACATCTAATTGGTTTCTCTGCAGCAGGTGGATACTTTTTGTGCTTGCCGGTTTGGGTTTTTTTATGCTTAGCATATATTAGTGAATAGCAAGAATAAGCTTAAATTAAAACAAGATGAGTTGACTTCATTGTTCTTAAAATACTGTTCTTTTATTTGGGGAGGCAGGAACTTGGATTTGGAATGCCTAATGACTTTTCATAAATAGACTGCAGTGGCAGATATGCCTATGCAATTTCCTGCTCTTGAGAGTTTTATGACCTCTTCAGCCCTTGTCGCTGTCTTTTACTGCAGCCCTCCATCTGCTGAAGAGAATGAATCTTGCAAGAAATAGCTGTAAGTAGTCAAGCAGCTTTGTTGCTCTCCCTTAGCAAATTATTATCAGTTTTGTCAGGATTCTTCGTGAGGACACCTAAAGTGATGCATTTTTGAAGAGGATTTAATTATAGGTCTAGTGAAACATGAATAAAGAAGGAGCTCAGCAGGCCCACACATGTTGAAGCAAATTATACAAAGCGCTTTTAAATATAAATACTGAAAAAGATCTCTCAAATGTTCATCCAACTGTTTTAGTAAAGAAATTCCCTATCATCTTCAGCCATAATGATAATACGAATCAAAAACATTCTCAACTGAATATCAGTCTAAGCTCAATCTGTATTTTAATAGAGGTTGTTTGTTTTGCAGATGGTTTTGTAAGAAACACATGGGGTTTTTTTCTAAGACTTTACCGAATTGGGAAAATGTATTAATTAAAAAGAAGCTTTTACTTTTTCACTCTTCGATTTTCAGTTTTTCTTTAAAAAACTGTTATATTTGTTTTATTTGGTAGTACCTGATGTTTTGTTATGTGTCTCATTTTTCAGAATGAGAAAAGCAGGGATGTAGGTAATTACACTCTTAGGCTTTATAACATATTCTGAAACAATAATTTAAAATTTTCAATTTTATACTGACACAATGATTTATTGTTGATTTTTTTTTAAATTTTTTTTTAAGATCTAGGTGATGGAATTTTTGGAGAAAGGAAAGATTACTATTTTCAATTAAAGGGTTTGTAGTAGGTCTTGTCTTTACTTTTCTTCACAAAGTCATTTGGTATGATATCATATAGAATTTGTTAGTTCAGCTAGGGAAAATTATTGCTAGCTGAAGAATTGTAATGGACATGACAAGACTCTGTGAAAGAGAAAATAGGATAAGCTTCCCTCCAAGCAAATAGAAATTCTTATAAATTGGCTTTGGTACTCATATTTAGTGTTTCCATAATTTTTTCACAAAAAAATGGGAATATGCCAGTAAATTCTGCTGTTGTATTGATAATTCCTTTTAATTTGTGTCAGAGGAGGACTAGAAAATAATGTAAAAAAGTAATTAGAAGATAGTGGAGTATGAAAAAAGCATGAAATTGTATGTTGTGATTTAACCTCAGCCAGCAACTAAGCACTATGCAGCTACTTGCTCATTCCTCTCTCCTGCCCCTGGTGAGGTGAGGAGGACAACAGGAAAAAAGTAAAACTCACGAGTTGGGATAAGAGCAGTTTAATAACTGAAATAAATTAAAATATAATAATAATTATTAATAAAAACAAAGAAAATTAAGATAAAAAAAAGAAAGAGAAAGAAAACTCAAGAAAAGACAAGTGATACACAATGCAATTGCTCGCCACCTGCTGACTGCTGCCCAGACAATCCTTGGGCAATGATCAGCCCCTCCTGGCCAGCTCCCCCCAGTTTGTATACTGAGCATGAAGTTCTAGGGTTTGCAATATCCCTCTGGCTGGTTCAGGTCAGCTGTCCTGCCCATGCTCCCTCCAAACTCCTTGTGCACCTGCTCACTGGCAGAGTGTGGGAAACTGAAAAATTCTTAACAGGATAAGCACTGCTTAGCAATGACTAAAGCATCAGTGTGTTATTAACATTATTCTCATGCTAAATCCAAAATACAGTAAGGTACCACCTACTCTGTCTCAGCTGAAACCAGGACATAATACAAAGTTAAAATTTGCACGCTTGGTCATGGATAGCTAAAATTTCTGCTTCTAAGCTGAAAAAAAGTTATAATCTACCTCCTCACTGCAGAAAGCCTGGACATTAAAAATGTGTTTCAGATGTGAAAAAAAGCAACATATTGCGAAGATACGGGAACCAGCTTTTTCAGCAGTGAGAAGGAAGTATGCTGGTATAACAGCATAAAATATTGCATGAAGTTCTGATCATTCATATGCAACAGAAATTCATTCAAATTGCAACAGGTGCAGAGGCAGCCTGGTTGGAATGAAAAGTGACAATTTGTCCTCTGTGAGGTAGGATACATTTCTTTAGTCTCACAAAATAAAGTCTGGAAGAAGATGTATTAGGTTTCTATAAATATATTTAGGGAGAAAAAACCAAAGAGATATTTGAGGTAAAGAACGATTACATGTTGGCCATGAATAAATTTATGCCGTAAATAGCAAGATCAGTAACCAATAAAGCAGTAAGGTTCTGAATGTGCTTCCCTTTCAAAGTCAAAGAGCTCTCCTAAGAGTACGTACCTAAAATTTATGAAGCATTATGTAATGGATGCACATGGCTGTAGGGTGCTGGAGTACAACTTCAGTGTAACCACTGCCTCACTTCAGCTGCTTCTTTTAGGTCTTATGCAGTTACTGGGGAGAAATATTTTGTCCATCTTGGGAGGTGATGAATGAGATCTCCAAGAGCGCTCAGTCAATCTTCTACAGATAAATATCTGCAGGATCAGTGCAAAGGAAGGGTGTTGCCCAAAGTCTATGGTTGGAGATGTAAGAGAAGTGGATGTGTTCACAGGCAATCCACTTTTCTGGGGTGTGTTCTGGCCTTTCGGTTCTCTTTCTGCCATGATCTGAAAAGACATTTAAATCATGTGTGCTAGACTCAAAAATGAATGCCACAGCTTCTGCTGCCTGGAGCGCATCCCAACAAGGCCTTGTCCAGGAACCTTGGCTTGTAGCATCACCAAAAGTGCTGTCTGTGGACACAGGTTATATCATCATAACTTTTCTGTATCTGCTCCAACTGTCCCAATTGAGAGCAATTTCTTAGCGTGTCTAACCTGCTGGCTTCTGCACAGCCCTTATGGTGTGGCTAGTTAACTACAGATTTCACTCTAGATTTTTCTACAATGATAGTGTGGTAGGTAGTTACATGACCCTGCTGTACACCTTTGCAGTCTGTGCAAACCTTGCAGTGTGGTTTTAAGTATCGAGAGGATGGCTGGTCATTGAGTTTTGAAACCACTGTGGCCGCTGTGTAGTGTAGGATTGAAAATGAGGATTGAAAATAGCACTGTGTTTGAGCCCTTCAAGCGTTCCCCTGAAGGGATAGAAGCATGTCATGCCCTTCAGACAACCAATTCTCTAGTTCTGTAACTAGTTGTGCTCAAGTACTGTGTTTAGATCGTGTTGGCTCCTGAAGGTGAAATAATTTCAGTTATGTGACTAAAGCATGTTTCATTACAAAGTTCATGTGATAACGATTAGTAAAACTTTATATATTAGGCTTTTAATTAATGAAAAGAGTTTAAAGAAATGTAATGCAATTAAGAAAAATCTAGGGATATTAAAAAAAAAAAAGAGACAGGACCCAGAACCCATTGACATGGGAAGAGAAAGCAATCTTTGAAAGGACAAATGAGCAGGGCTCTGGCATTTGAAGTGGCAAAACACAGTGAGAGGATTCCAGCTCCTCACTCTCTGCCATTTCTTCGACTTCTGAAATGTCATTTAGGCAAAAGAAAGCAGAAAGGCTCAAAATAGCATTCAGTAACACAGAGAATCTTGAAAAAGTCATAAAACTGGTGGCCAGAACAGATGTTTTTGAGAGAGTGAGCAAATGTAGCTCTGAAAGTGCTGGTGTGGTAAACTTGAGAAGCTGTCTGGTCAGGGTAACAAAATAACTGTACTGTTTGAGGTGCTTATGTTCTCTTGCTTTTGTCATCTTGAGGCTTGATTCAGTCTTGCAAATCTGTTTACAGGGGACAGTATTTGGTTTCACGTGACAATGTTTTGGTAGTGAGCGGGCTACAGAGGTGGCCTCTATGAGAAGCTGCTAGAAGCTTCCCCAGTGTCTGATAGAGCCAATGTCAGCCAGCTTGAAGATGGACTCACCACTGACCAAGGCTGAGCCCATCAGTGATGGTTGTAGTGCCCCTGGGATAACATGTTTACGAAGGAGCAAAAAAACCTGTGCAATTGAAGCTGGAGAGAGGAGTGAGAATATGTGAGAGAAACAGCTCTGCAGGCACCAAGGTCAGGGAAGAAGGCGGCGACGGACGTGCTCCTCCTCTGCGCCAGAGCAGAGATTCCCCTGCAGCTTGTGGTGCAATGATAAGGCCAGGCTGTCCCGTGCGGCCCATGGAGGTTAATGGTGGAGCAGATATCCACCTACAGCCTATGAAAGACCCCACTCCAGACTGGGTGGATGTCCAAAGGACTCTGTGACCCCTTGGGATGTCCATGCTGGTGCAGGCTTCTGGCAGGACCTGTGGCCCCGTGGAAAGAGAGGAGCCCACACTGGAGCAGGTTTGCTGGCAGAACTTGTGACCTTGCGAGGGACCAAGCTGGAGCAGTTCATGAAGAACTGTAGCCCATGGGAAAGACTTACGTTGGAGAAGTTCATGAAGAGCTGCCTGCCATGGTAGACACCCCACACTGGAGCAGGGAAAGAGTGTGAGGTATCTTCCCCCTGAGGAGGAGGAACAATAGAAACAATTCTGTGTATCAAAAATGTGTCAAGTAATGGAAACACCTGAGCACTCAAACTTCCACTACATGAGTTTCAATAAGGCCATATGCAGGGTCTTGGACTTCAGTCACAACAACCCCTGGCAGCGCTGCAGGCTTGGGAAGGATTAGCTGAGGAGCTTCCAGGCAGAGAGGGACCTGGGAGCGTTAATAGATGACCAGCTGACCAAGAGCCAGCAGTGTGCCCAGGTGGACAAAAAGGCCAATGGCATCCTGGCCTGTATCAGAAATAGTGTTGGCAGCAGGAATAGGGAGGAGATCATTCCCCTGTACTCAGCTTTGATGAGGCCGCGCCTCCAGTACTGTGTCCAGTTTTGGGCCTGTCACTACAAGAGGGATACTGAGGTGCTAGAGAGGGTACAGAGGTGGGCTACCAAGCTAGTAAAGGATTTCGAGCATATATCGTACCAGGAATGGCTGAGGGATCTGGAGCTGTTTAGCCTGGAGAACGGGAGATTGGGGGGAGACCTTATCAGTCTTTCCAACTACCTGAAAGGAGGCTGTAGTGAGGTGGGAGTTGGTCTGTTCTCCCTAGTGGCGAGTGATAGTACAAGAGGAAATGGCCTTAAATTACACTAGGAGAGATTCAAATTGGATATTAGGAAAAAATTCTTTACTAAAAGGGTTGTCAGGCATTAGAACAGCCTGCCCAGGGAAGTGATTGAGTTGCCATCCCTGGAGGTGCTTAAGAGATGGGTGGATGTTGCATTGAGGGACATGGTTTAATGGTGTCGGAGCTAGGAAAAGGTTGGACTGGATGATCTTGAAAGTCTCTTCCAGCCAAAAATGTTCTATGAGTCTATGATATTGGAATATGTATTTCCTACTTCAGTGTATAGACTGAACAAGCAATAGATTCATACTAGTACCGTGTTCAGGCTTTTCCAATACTGGTGATAACAGACTTGTACCCCTGCCTTCATGAATCAAGCTTTACTGTGCAAAACTCTTCAAAGCTAAATGTCACAAGTCTCAAGAAATCATGAGATTTGTTAAAAAATAGTAATATGGGCATTTCTTTCTTTGCTCCTTGTATAATTTGTGTTGTCGAGACTAATTTTTTAATTATTTTTTTCCTTCTAGAAGACAAGGAGTAAAAGCCGTAATCTTTATTCGGTGGCAGGACTTTTGTAATTGATCTTTTAGAGAATGAAGTATGTGTGAGCTAATGGTACTTATCTGCAAGAGCCCAGTAGTTTATTAAGCCTATTTAATTCCTTGCCATTATTTGGCCACCTTTGCCCACTGGGTCTTAGGGACTCCAAGTAGTTTGTATTGCTTTCTTATTTGAAGGTCTTGCCACGCACTTGTTAGCCCATAAATTAGACTGTGACAGTTTATATTGCCATACTCTAGGCTGATAATCCTTCCTCACTGCTGCTGGACCTTGCTGCCGAGAGAGGTGGGTTTGCATCCCTGTATGATGTGCATTCTGTCTGGCTTGGGGAACGAAGAACGGCTAAATTCTGTCATTTAGGCAAGAATTGCATCAGCCTCCGTGGCTGCAGGATTTGGACGATGGAATTTTCACACGGTTGGCATTTAACTTCAGTGAGTGCACTGGTTATATGTAGCACTAAATGGCAAATGGTACAAACAGATCTCCCTCTGTCCCTGAGGTCCTCTGACGCTAACTTCAGAGAAGCAGTGGCAAAGTTCATCTGGTGTTGAGGGAACTTAGAAGGCAAACAGTAAGGTTAGCATGCTGTTATTTGCTAATGTGGAATAGAAACACAGAGTGGAGTCCATTCCTCATATGAGGAATATGAGGCTCTTCTAATATTTTAATTTAGCACTGGATGTCCTCGAGAGCTGGCTACATGGCTGAGAAAACCACAGATTTAATTTCAGTACTTGGCCTTGGGAAGAAACTAATTGGTTTGTTTTCTTCTCTCTCCAATGCTATGGCGTTGTAGGATTTACAAACTTAATTTTTAATTCGATAAGACTTTTTTTTTCCCTCCCTACAACTTCTGTAAAAATATTTCTTGCACTTAGTGAGGCACTTGTAATGTTTGAGTTATCAATCGATGATCTGCTTTGTGACTCTGGCGTCCATATAAATCTTCATCAGTTCAAAGCCAGAGATTGTGGCTATTCACATGGTACTGCTATGACATCTAGGGCATTTATACATGTCACGTCCCTCTTATCCAGTGTTTCCTTTAGAAAACCTGCTTGAGTGTGATCTTGAGAACTGTGGTTAAGTTCTGAAAACTGCAGATATTGTAAAGCTCTTCAAACACTGCTTAGGTATGTGAAGATTCTGGACAGCCCTTTCAAAGGGAAATGAGGATTTCTTAAAATGAGAGGATTTTTTAGGTATGTTTTATATATTAAAGTTGAATTTCATCCATGCATGTGAAAATACTCATGCATAGTTTTCCCAAATGATTATTTTATTTTATTTTATTTTATTT
>VWZK01012334.1:0-20790 GCA_013396935.1 Baryphthengus martii
CACAATGAGATCAGGAATATTCAAAAGACAGTGAGAATAATGAGGCAGAAAACTCCTACCTACTGACCAAAGGACTATGCACTGCAATGCCTTCAAATATATATATCTTTTTTTTTAACACGTACATACATCTCTCTATACACACATTTATATGTATACCTATATAAATACAAACCTATATAAAACACATACTCCTCCATATATCTATATAGAGAGATATACATTTGCAGACAAGAACATCCTATGCTGTGAAACAGAAATAAAATGAATCAAGAACATACTCTGTGAAACAAAGCTTTGTGCCTTCCCTCTGATACTTAGTTCCAAGGAGCTTGACCTATTGGTCTAGAAACCATAAAAACTGAAAGATACAGCCACAGAAAACAAAATCATTCCCTGTTTGATCTTCTGCTTCTAATTCATGGGATTAATCCATTTGAAAATGGAGAATTTAATGCTAATTGCTATGTTAGAACTAGCACTACATTTTTAAGCTAAAGTTCATGTGATTCAAAGCTGACCTTCTGAATATAGCATTCGGCATTTACACTGTGGATCTGATCTAAAGGGAAGTACATCTTTTCTCAGTAGAAAGCTTGATCAAACTGAAGCCAAGAAAAATGTCTGTTTACTTAAACTACTTCAGTATGTTTAATTACATTCGGTTAGCCTTTTATGGAAATGAAAAGAACAATGTCGTCGAAAACAATAAGACATCAAACTGTTTTGTGCTCTTCATATTAAAGGGCTTCCTATTTGGCTCAAGAACAGTTGGAAGTCTTATTTTATAAAGCTTCTTAGAGAGTAATTAAAACACTTCTTGTCACTACTTTTATCTTTCCAAACTGCTCAAAGTGATTAAATAAAGACATTGAGCAGCTACTATAAACCTTTTTAACACCAGCACAGTGAATGTACAGCCATGTGCCTTTTCCAAAAGCCATGGACAAATCCCTTTTTCTCCGAGACATGCTTCAAAACTGTTCAGTGTAACAGTATTTTTTTCTCAAACGAGTACTATAGAAGTGGAAGCACTAAGTTACATAACCTTCCGAGGTTCTGAGCTATTTGCACATAAATAACTAGCTTCTGAGCTATTCACACATACATGTATTGGAAAAGATTTAGCAATCATTGATTAAAATTAATTTCATATATCAAAATTCATACATAGTTTGCTTGGCCTTCTCTCAAATTTGTACAAAATTGGCCAGTCCCTGAAAAACAGCTATGTCTTTTGCCACCAAATACTGTTTAGCCAGAAGTAAAGAATGATTTTATTTAGGTAGGGTGGGTAGTTGTAATTTCTGCTGTCCAGTAAGGGCTAATTTTGTGATTCCCATTTCTCTTAGAGAAACAGAAAACTTCCAAAGCTCTGAACCTTAGGGCCTTGGTAAAGAGTAGATGTTCATTTGAATCACCTTTATAGAAGGGTTTAGTAACTGCTAAGGTTGAAACATTTGATGATATGGTTATCAATTTTAATTAGGGGAAAAATTAAGGGAAAAGTACTGGTAGTAGAAAAGGTCAAGATACTCCTTTAGACTGTTTTGGAATGAAAAATTCTTCTTTATTTTATTATAAGCTTGCTTTAGTTGATTTACCTAGATTACATAGCACAACCAAATAAAAGATAAAAGCATTATGCAAATTACTATTGCTGTCACCTGTTAATCAGAGAGTTCTATTTACTAACGTGAAATTCCTTTCCCCTCTTTTTTTCAGTCAGAGAATTTCTCAATTAGCACATTTGTCCTCCCTGGCATGAAGACGTGTGCCGATAACTCAATCCTTCCCCAGACGGAATTCTTGTCCTTTGCACAGTTCTACTCCAAAGTTAAGCAGGAGAAATGCAACTGGCATTTAGATTCATACTGAGGGCAATGTGTTAACTGTCACCGAGATTAATACAACCTGCAAAAGGCATTGTGGGAGGCGGCAGTTAGATTTATACAGTGTGCTTAATGAAGATATACAGTGTGTTTAAATGCTCCTGGACATTGCTTCCCTTGCTCCTCTCTCTAATTTCCCAAAAAGTAGAGCCTGCCAATTACTTGAAACTTCAACTTATCTCTCAGGAAAAAAAAAAAAAAAAAAATGGAACCATGTGTCTCTTTGCCCACTCTAAATATTTATTCTATTTCCCATGACTGTTGACATTTGCATACTAAGTATATGCACCCACGGTACTGTTTCTAATTCCATAGAATCTTCCTCTATATCCTCTTTGAGGAACAGTGTAAAAATCCTCACTGATTAAGCTCAGCAAGACTGTATTCAGTTGGAAGGCATCTGGCAGTTTGTAGCAAGAGGACTTTGTAACCTCGAGGCTAATCATCTCCCTGCAGATCCTTGGTGTTACGAGGCAGAGTTCTACTGAGATGTGTAAAAAACAGCCTAGAGATGTCACATCAGATAGTTTGAAGTAACAGTCCATCCCTAGATTCCCATTATAAAGTATCTGGGTTATTTCATGGACTCAAGAAACACTGAAACATCTTGTATATTGACTTCAGCATATGTGAAAAAGCTAAATGTATGTGTGCGGTGAGCTCTGCCTAAAAAAGTATCAAGCTCTCAGAGTGCTAAATAATATAGCACTACTCATTAATGTGTCCTGATAAATGTGTGAAATAATTTCCATCAAATGGTAAAAATTCCCCTAAGAATCAATGCTCCAGGTTCTCTGCTATTTCAGGCAGGTGCCACCTTACAGAAAGTATTTTCTTCATATTTCCATGATACGTAAGAACAAGAAACAACATCTTTTAAAATCCACAAAGAACAACAGAGAAAATGTGTTAATACAAGGATGTGGCTCTACTGCAACTGTGGAAGGCAGTGTCTCTCTATATATACTTTGGGAAAGTATAGAAAGAACTTCATTTAATAAAAATTATGAAATGTATTACTTTGCTATTCTGTAACTTCTACTAAGGGTTTTCTGAATGCTTTATGAATGCTATTTGTATCATAATATTCTTAATTATACTCATTTTTCCACTGCATAAGAAAATGAAAGGTTAAGGGCAAACCTTAAACCCTCGTTGCCCAGAGGTCTACATTTAAGGTGTTCCCTAAGCTATTTGGTTTTTAAAAATGTTGCATTGAAAAGAGTGTTTTGGTGCAGATTTAGTCAATCTAACTTAATTTTTTATTATTTTGACAGTTTTAAATTCATTAAATCTTATTTAAAAGAAAAGCAATTTTTTCTCTCAGTTCTTCTCAAGATCAGGGTTTGGGTATAGGGCCTTATGCCTGTTCTTCTCTAAATACAACACTCACTGAAATGCTTTCTTTGATGACTCAAAATGTCTTCCTGAACATTTTATTGAAATGTGATTTTGGTAAAGCCTAGAAAACAAATTTCATCAAATATTTTTCTAACTACGTCTGGTTTATATTACTAGACAGTTTCTTTCATTACTGCACAAGAGTAGTTATTACAGTTTCTGATGATACATTATCCAGGTAAGGCTATTGCTCCTAAATCACTTTCTAATTCAAACACTCACATGTAAGAGGATTTGGGGTTAAAAATTCCTTTTAAGTAGGTAAGTCATTTAATTCTACAGTATGGTAATTTTAGCAGCACCACTCCAAGCCCTTTAAGGACCTATCACCAATTGATTGTGTTTTGAAAACTAAGGCATCAGATCAACTTCCAACAGATTTTTTCTTTTCTTTTTTTTTTTTTTTTTTTTCTCCTCCTTTTTTCCTTGATTATCCTTGGCTCATTTGGAAGGCTGCTGAACTCTGGTTTTTATTTTGAGTAAGCACTTGCATCTATTGAGGCCAAATCACCTAGCAAATGTAAACAGATGAATACACAAGCAAAACAGCAGGTTCATGAAGGAGCTATGCCAATACCAACCAGAAAATACAAACAAATGCAATCAACAAAATATAGATTAGCTCCAATAAAAGCTTTTCTTATAACTGGATGACATGTTTATAGTGTAAGGTACATTTTAGCAACTATTTGAAATAATTTTTAGCTTATGAAGCATAGTGCTTTTTACCATAATTTTTTTTTCCAGACTTAGTCTCCCCATTTTCTTGCAAATGATTAATACAGAATAAATATTCTTCAAAACATTTTGAAAAAAAACAAACCTTTGCAGACAACAGTTAATTGTGTCAATGCCTACCTAGAATCTTCCTAAAGCTTTTCCAGTTGCTTTAGAGATTACATCTAAGGAAGTTATGGCTCCTATTTGTAAGGAAGGGAGAAAATTAATATGCTAATGAAACTATCTTCCGCTTTCTTAATAAAATATTTATTTTATTCACTATTGTGAAAAAGACAACATTTTTTTCAAGTATAGCATGCCTGGAAAACAATTTTCACAGGTTTTTTTTGTTATTTGGTTTTGAGATAACTGACATGGAATTTTACGCACCTTTAACTTGTCAATGCTTTTATCTTTAAAGAAACTACTACTTTCAATATCAATAAACCTTTTATCAAAATGCATAGAGACTGTGAAAAGACTAAAGTCTGACATGTATTTCGGAGTACGATATTAGTCGGCAACAATTTCTTGCTCTTGCTGCTGCTCCTGGGGAATTTAGAATTAAATTCACCTGTGGATCATTTGGCTAATTGATACTGTATTATAATTACAATGTTCTTTTCTAATATCTGACATATTTGATTTTTACTGTAGTAAGAAAAAATGAGTGTGATGCATGTTTTATTTGAATGACTCGCTTGAGTTGTGGTTTGGTGTGGTTTTTTGATTTGCTGGGGTTTTTTGGGTTTGGTTTTTTTTTTTAAATGGAAAATGTCATTCTGATGCCTAATAAATGATATCAAATTTGAGACGCTTAATCACATTTTAAAATTCCTTAGTGCCAAATTAACATCTTAGTAATACATAAAATACTTCCTAAGTTTTAGAAAAGAAATTGCATTATAATCAGTGGTTGAATGAACCTAAAAGAGAAATTGAGGGAAAGAGATTCCCTTCTTCAGAGATCTCCCAAGTTGCACTTTTTACCTTCCAGTTGGAATTTCCCATCTCTTTTTCTACTGAAGATTTGGGGGTTTATGCTGTCTAACAAAATTACTTAAATCTAGTAGATTCTCAGTCACTAAAACTATTTTAATGATCAGAGGACATACAATTTTCATACTCTTCAGGGGTCAAAATGTTAACATAGCAGTAATTTCTCTCTGTGATTTTAAGGAATTCATCTCAGAAAGTTTCCAATGATTAGTTTCCTTATCCTAAGTGTATGTGACATGTATGCCTAAGTGGATATCAAAGTATCTCTGCCTATGTATGTCTGCAATAAGATACATATGGAAAAGCTATGCACTGAACCCAGCATTCCCACTACAAGAGAGAGATAACTGATCTGCACAATATGATTTCAACAAGTCTACATATCACGTATAACCAATTTTACGAAAGAAAAAACAACAGACAATGATACTGACTCCTTCATGCTAAAAGCACCAAAAAAAACTGTAATCAAGAGCCATTCTTTCTGACTAGAGTAGACTAGAAAAATTGTATGTGGGCAGGCTGACCTGTGGTATGAAGTCTTATCTTTATATCGCTTCTTTTCTTGCCATTTTAACTCATGGTACTGCCAAACTCGCGAATTGGTTGGGAGAGTCTATTGGCTAAATCATTAATTATCTATCAAACCCAGCAATATACGCGAGTAATTAATTCCCTGCTGAATGCTTTAAGTAGGAGGAAAATATACAGATCTAGTAGCTCTTATTTCAAATATTGATCCACTCACCAAGACTGTGAGTAAACAGTCATGCAGAAACTATAAGCATTATCTATATATCACCTGTAATTCCTAGAGAAAATGTAATATGTATTCCCTTGCCAAAAGGTAGGAAGATAATCATGTAAAATTCAGTCTCTTATGTTACTGATGTAAAACAATGATGACTTTAGAGAAAACAAACCTGATGAATTTTCAAAAGTGATCCTTATAGTTTCCTGAAGGGTTTTCTTGTCAGCTGTGAGTTCTTATTAAAATTCACTTTTTAAATTATGGTATTTGAGTATTCACTTATAATTTATCATCTTGTTCATGGAGATGCATGATTAATGAAAGGAAACTGAAAGGTAATTGAAAAGTACTAATAAAATTTAACATATTAGATCTGTTATTTTTAATTTTCCGAAGGATCATCAGAAAGCCCCTTACCACTTAAACGGAGTCTCTTTAAATGACCATAAGATGAATACTACGGGCTTCGACCCCTATCAGTGATTTTGAAAGGAGCAGGGCCTTATATATGCGGGAGGCCTGTCAATTATCTTTGCCGTCACTTTTTTTTTTTTGCGCAAACGAGTCCTTTATTTGATCTCAATTTTTCTATCAGTCAAGATTAAAACAAAAAACTGCAATACTTAGCTTGTTTAACATGAAAAACCAAATGGATTTGGAAGTAGTTCTGTTTATTTAAACTGGGACCAAATTAGCTTATTATTTGGTGTGCATTTGTACCAGTTCATTTTCTTCAGACAGATAAATCACATCTCTTATTCCTGTGGAATTATCCACCCCAAAGCCTATGTGCAGACATATATAAGTGGAAGAAGGGATGCGTGAAAACAAAAAAGACACTAAGATGTGTATTCTCCCCCTGTATCAAAGATTGCTCAGCATGATGACCTGCTTTACTTCCAACCAGAGCTCTGCGAATGACTGTAACGGATCTTTGAAGATGTTACAGAAATAACTCTTGTGTTTCTAATTTTTCAAAGGTCATTCCCCTTAGAAGTACGTGAACTTCTCTAAATGACAAATAATGAACAAGCCGAGATGAACAGCCAGCTGGCTTATTGATATTCAAAGCTGACTCACAAGACCGCTTCATAACAAAGGGAAAGGAACACAGAGCGTAAGGATGACACGTGGGTTCAACGGGTAAAACACACATCAAAGGGTATCCTGAGTACAAAAAGGAACTGTTTAATTAGCAGCTTCAAGCAGACTGACCATTTGCATACTGAACAAACAACGGAGCTATCTGTGTTCTGATCAAAGGCGTTTGGATCTGACTGGTCAGAGACTATGTATTATGTATCACCCAATTACACATTAATGCACAGTCGGAGTCAGAAATGCTCCACGTCTGCTCACAGAAACTTGTTTCCTTAATCAGTGGAGTTCAGAGATCTTTTATTATAATTGCCATAGCAATGAGTTTGGTGGAGAGACACAGGTTTGATGTCAGAGCAAATCTGTTCTAATTAAGGCTATGGGGCTGAAGGGGGTAGTAGCAAAAAGTAGTTGGTGCCCCCCCTTTTTTTTCTTTTCCTTTCTTTGTATATACTTTCCATAATAGCACAGGTTCTGGGGAAGAATAGCTCAACAAGTATTGATAAATCCTCCCCTCTATTCCAGGTGAATTATTTCCCTTTTGTTTTAGTATCACCACTTGTGAAGTCTCACTAGCTGAATAACTTGCTTCTAAAACTTTATTTGTCTCATGGCTCTTCTAAAATCTGAGTTCAATATTGAGAATTTGCTTCATATTTACAGGGTTTGAAATGCACGTGTGCCTGGTGCAATCAAGATGCGATTTCATACAAGTTACTGCAAATTAATCATGAGGTTATCAGTGATGTGAAGATTAAACTGTTAGTTCAAAGCTTTCGTTTCTGAGCTATTCCACTTGCTAGAAAAAAAAGCCCAAGACATTTGAAACAATGTTTGTAATATGAATGATAAAGTATCCTGAGGGATCTGAGCAAAAGCAGCTCACAAAGAAGCCACCTACAGAAGAACTTGTGTCATTTGCAACAACGGCACAGCAATGAAGATCTCCAATGTGTTTTTACTTCCACAATAAACATCCCACAGATCTTCTGCACAGCTTATTATCATTAGAATCCAAAGCACTTTTTACAATGTCTACTGTCATCAACCATCAAACCCACAAACCTAATTGTTCATTAGTAGTGACTATTATGTTTATGTGGTGCTTTGGCAGTCAAATTTCTTCCACATAGTATTTGCGGCTACATCTATACCAGTTAATTATATCATTTCCAGGCAATAAAATATGGTCCTGTATACTGTTATTATAATCCAGGGAATGTTTCTGGCCTAGATCAATTTCTGAAATAATTCCCAAGCCTAAGATGGAGCTTTCCAGTGACAACTCCCAAAAGATCACTCACATCCAGCCACCCTGTTTGGCAGGTAGGAGACTTTATTAGCACAGGGTTGATCTGTGCCAATTGGCCTCAGTATCTGGGAATCTTCCCAAGCATGTTTAATTTGCTAGTGTCAGTAGCCTGACAGAGCAAGAATTAATGAAACAATTTGGCCATTTTATGCAACCTTGTACTTCGGTAGCAAGAAAACAGCTGGGTAGGAGAACAAAGGCCATCTCAAATATGAAAGTGAAACGAAAACTCAATAATGTGTTAAACGCTTGTTTAGTATTACCTATCTAAAAACTGAAGCTCTTTCGTCCTTTTAAATAGATATTGTTCTTTATATGAAATTTCAGGGTTTGTTTAAAAGATAATTTGGTCACTATTTTCAATCAGGTCTGCTCTACATTACAAATATAGAGTCTGTGTTTATAGAATTGAACAAACTCTGCTAACTTTTTTTAGGTAGGCTGGTTTGCATTTGCAAACCATTTGCAGCTTGAGGGAACTCAGTGCAACATTATCGCCTTTTCACATCCCAGGTACCAGGCTACATGGCATGAGACTCCTGCGTTGTGAGAATCTCTCATTAGTAAGTTATAGAAAGGTTAAGTGGGTGACAGTAAGAACATTCCCACATGAATACTCAACCCCCCCCCATGATTCTCCTTGCCTCATTCTTTATTTCATACAAAAGAAAACAGATCCACCAGATCCTTATCACTGAATAATATAAACCTGACTGATTAAAAAACTCTCAGGAAAGGGGGAACAAAAGTAACTAATCTTATTATATCGTAGGAACCAAACCAAATTCTCTTACTTTATGAATACCCTAACTACTGAACTATTTGATGAAAGGAATATCTCTTTCTGTCTGGCAGCTTTCTGAATGTAGCCTTTTCTCTCCTTTTATTTTCTTAGAGTGCTCAAAAGTTTAACAATCCATTACACGGCTAATGAAACATTTGCAAATGAAAAAAAAACTGTATTAAAAAAATCAGGAAGCAAAACCTGAAAAAATCATTTCAGTTTGACACAATTTTTCTACCAATTTCTGGATTCAGGAACCAAAAAACTAAAATAAATAATTATTTATAGAGTTCTACGTAAGGAAAAGTCTGTAAGGTATGTGTCTCTTCTCATAAACTAATCTCAAAAAAAGTAAAAAAAAAAAAGCAAACCAAAAACCACATGAGCAACACAGGAGGACTTTGTGAAGTATATTAACAACTTCTCTCTTAAAACACAAAAGGATCATTTAAGTTTTTTGAGTTTCAATCTAGCTGAGCACACTATCAGCAAGAGGTATTTCTCCATATCCCTGTTGCATAGTGAATTGCTATTTGGTAGAGATTCAACAGGCTCAAGAGCAGAGTGTGCCTTGAAGACAGAGACCCAAGTAGGGAGGAGCCAAAACATATTTTTTTTAATGTGTGCACAAAGCCAAAACCAGACTCCAAAGACTCCTTTCTCCTTCTTACTAAGCTTTAAATCCAGGGCATGTTTTTAAAAGCATCTGAAGTGACAGAAGAATTAAACTTCCTTTTAAAATAGTAATAAAGACAGAAGTTAAATCTTAAAGGAAATGGATCTTTAACAACAACTTTAATTTCTAGAACACAACAACCAGAAATCCTCAATAAGATTTAAATCACGAAGTACACCTGTGCAGTATTTTTTTTTTTCTTGCTTTCAAGAATAATTTTTACTTTGCAGCACTACTCCCCAAAATAACTCCTGCTACCGTGTGGTTGGGAATTGAATGAACTCTTATCATCTGCTTTGATTTAAATATTGATTCTTTGTAATGTATGAGAGCAGCTGCTTTTTTGAATTCCTTTCCATCCTCCTTATTTCCAAAACCATCATCAGTTTATCTATGGGATTTTGATGCTCAAACAGCATTTCAATTACACAATCTAATGAATTCAGTCAGAAAAGATTTATTCATAGAGATCTGAGGAAAATTCAATCCAGATTTTCAAACACTGACTTAACAAAACATGACTTTGGGAAGTTACTGGATATTATGGTGGGGAAAATTGCCTATATCTATAAACCTGAAACTGGAGTGTGTAATTAAATGGATACATGAATGGAATGGGTGGAAAAAAAGTTCTTCGCCTGACTCAAAAAAAGTGTTTAAAAATCAAAAACTGGAAAGCACAATTATTTCACATTACTCTCCAACAAAGAACTGATGCCTTCAAAGGATTAAGAGACAGAATCTGCCTCCCCAGTATTAGAGCTCATTACAGAAAATAGTCAATAATTATCACAGATAGTGCTGTGACAGACATTTCTCAGCTTCTCAAGTGAAAGACAGTCAAAACATGGGGCTTGAGAAGTGGGAAGGGATGCCTCTTTCCTTAAATCTTCTCCATGGCTATGACTAATTTTGTAAGGAAACATGCTTATTTTTATGTATACTAAGGGCAGTTCTATCTTATTTGTAAATTAGGCATTTCAACAAGCTGGTTTCCAAGGTTTCCAGACACTCTATTCTCTCAAACATCTACCTTCATATGAAGTGTATAGCTGTAAATGTTTCCCCTCTCTCCAAAAGGAAGACGAGAAGGCTATTAAGCAGGTCTGGTGTGATAAATCCCATCCAGCTTGTATGGTGAGATATTAAAAAATGAAAATAATTTCCAACATCATCTATTTTCTCAGGTGTGGGTCAGAGACGTCTCTGTCTCCGCTTTGTCTTCTTTGCATTCAAATTCTAAATATTGCATATCATACATAATTTCCATATAAATCAGCCAGATGAGATAAAGACAAAGTTCCCTGACACTCCACTGTCTTTCTTAGAGTGGCACTTCTAGCTACCTAAATTCACTTGGCTCGTTCAAATACAAATCTGAGATTTTTTTAAATTTTTTTTTTCAAAGTGAAGAAAAGGTCCCCATGCCTTGTCCTTCTAGGTCCTTTCTCCAGCTACACCACTGGCTGTACCTACAGAACTTTGCCTCAGTAAAGGATGCCAAAGGCAGCATATGAGTGTAAAAAGCTCTTGGCATATCAATACACAGCTCGGGTGAGATGTTATTCTCTGATACATATTCCTCCCTGTAGCACGCATCGCTTTGGAAGTAGCTGAAGTTACATTGAAAATTCTAGTTATTTCCGAACAAAAATATCCAAATAGGAGCTTTCCAGTGTAGTTACTATAGTAACTGTGAGAGTGGGAAATTAATTCTAGCTTTCTAACAAGAGGCAAGAATAACCACTTCCCATTACATACACATAACGATAAAACTATGTTAGCTCATATAAAATAATAATTATGAAAATTATTTTTTCATGAAGTGGATTTTTTTTTCATTTTTAAAAGAGATCTTGAGAAAGCAAGCAGAACTGAACTGTAAAAATACTCTGCACAACGAGTTAGTTACGTTACCAAAAACTTGAAAAATATACATATATTTTAACCTCTGACTGAAAGCACATTTTTGGCAGTACTTCCACTTTCCTGCTCTTTTCTGTGTCTACACATTCCAGCAAGCATGAAGCATAGATGATCTACAAATTTCTGCATGCAGCCACACACACCTCAAAGCACACCCAAGTACAACTTCCCAAAGATCTGAGTAAGCAAGAAATGCACCATCCAACTCTCAGCTGGCAAGTATTTTGTCAGGTAAGAGTTAAGAGCATTGGATTGCACCATGCAGATTTATAATGCTTCTGCTGGGTGTACTCTCAGTAGCTGTTCCACAGTCAGCGGGCTTTATATGGAATGGTATGTTTAGAGCAAACTTTCTGCTTTTTATTTTCCTTTCATTTTTACTTTGCTGCCTGAGTGCTTTCTCTCTGAAACAAGGGAAAGACATCCACATGAACTGTCTGCAAATCCTTGCTGCTTAATTGCTTCTATCGGGGGACTTGTTATTGTTAAATTTAATAGACATTGGGGTGTTCTCTACCGAGACCTTTAATGTGTTTGGGGCCTTAGAGATCTCTGAAGAAAAATGGAACTTATGGAGAGAAAGTCAATGGTCCACTGACTAAGGAAAACCATGCACCTGCTAAAGAACATCTTTCTTTTAGTATTACACCACAGTCTTTCAGTCCTAAAGGACCAGGGATGACAGGACTAATTTAAACCTTTTAGTCTTGCTGTGATTATAAGATGATGCCCAGCATGAATGTGCCTATAATTGTTTGTAAAGTGACACAGAGGAATATTTTCTTGTATGTAGTTATGCATTTCTAACACAGAGATGCAGAGTTCCTTACTATAAAAGTAGGGTTTTCTTATAGCAAAGAAATAATTCATACAGGATTCCAGATTAGTGGCTCTATACTTTAAATTTTGATATTTAAGGAACTATAATGTAACTCTATTAGGATCGTATTTTCTTATCTAAAGATTCACAGATCACTGGAAAAAAAAAAAAAAAAGAAAGAAAAAAAAAGAAGAGATAAATTCAAGTTATCAAGTTATTCCATCCCGAAGAATGAAAGCTGGGTTTTGCAGGAATTTTTCTAGGTGCAGCACTGACCCCGTGGTACAAACCCACACCTAAGTGAGATTTGAGACCTAGCTTCTAGCAGAGATGTTTGAAGCAATACAGACTGGAGCTAAAGATGTATCAATCTGAAGAGTGCATTCTGTGCATGGGGAACCTGTACAAAAGTGCCTTCTGACTTGGGAAGAACATTCTTAGTAGTCCAGGCACGCAGACTGCTGAGATTCTAGTTGACATTAGTGCTATCAAAGCTTTTTTTCTATTTATATGAAGGTATGCCAGGATTCATTGTCAGGTTTCACCCTTTGTAATCTGGAGCTCAACATGTATTTTGATTTTTTGGTATCTTAATCTGCCAAGTCAACCTGAGAAATAAATACTGAGAAATTAAGGAGAAATTCAGTTCTTGTGGCACTACCAGCTTGATTTCCAGTCTAATAATGTTCAGCTAAGCAGCCAGTTTTGAAAGCTTATCCATAGCAAATGTTTTCAAGTTTATACATTACTTCTGTTCTGTAATAAACTACTCTGCCTGGAAGGAACTGCAGAAAGCCACAACTATTGGAATCATGCTGTGCTCTGCAGTCAAAAAACAGGTACCAAAACTTTTGTTCTTTTAGTCAAATGCTTTGAGGTTTTTTTTTTCCTTAGTTAGATAAAACAGAATTTAAAAGGTTAAAGCAAAAAGCAAGCACTACTACAAGGAGAAAACATGGATATGGAATGAGATGTTTTTCAGAGGAGAGAAAGAAGCAGATGGAAAGCTGATGAGGCAAAGAAATGCCAACCTGGGACTTTATCAAGCCATCCAGGTGGCAAAGCAAAGTGTTAGAGGTTAATTCCACGAGATACTGAGAATTTATTGAGATTTTATGTTCCCTGATCATCCCTGCAGATGAAATTATTACAGCATACAATTAATTGTACACTGCTCTTTATCAATAGCTTGTTAAGAGAAACAAAACACAAGAACTTTTAGAAAAGTTGAATTTCTTTTAGAGTACCTCTGGTGACAGATTTTGAAAACTCTTCAAGTCTCCAAGGAGGCTTGTTTTTCACACATACAGAGAGTTAATCTGAGCTATATTTTAATAGCCCTGATGTATAAGTGTCAAAGTAGTTCCATTCCAGAAGTGAAAATAATTTATAAGACTATAATTTTGATAAGCTCCTAGAGTGTCTTAGATGATAGATAGAAAATAAAGACGCAGGGGACTCTTATCTGAAAAGGGAAGGTATTACTGTGAAATATTTTGGATTCTAAGGACTATCATCTAAAGGGAGAACAAGATTTGTTCAAAAATGGTGCTGTTGTAAAATCTTCCTCTTAACTTTCACGTACAATAATGTGTCAATGCTCAATCACTTTCCTTGATCTACCACAACTTCCCTCATTTGCCTCTGAGCTCCCACTCCTTTCTATCTGACAGACTACAGCCTGCATGTACAGACCACAGGAATAGTCGTTTGGACTACCTTTTCTCCATAATTTTACAGTACACTTTAAGCCTCACAGCTACTGGGTAAGGTCACACAGGTTTAGAGACTCCTAAGTGTGCAATAAAATTGGCTATGCAAAGAGCATCAATCTCTGTAATGCAAGATGATCTTGTTCATAGGGCAACAAGGGTGAAACGAGTGACAGGTCTCATTTGAAAGGCTATCAAGAAAAGAAAAGAGAATGCTTAGGAAAAAACATGCGTAAGAAGCATCTGAATGCTGACTTGATTTAAAATACTTTAGATATGATTGAAAGAAAAAGTATCGTAGAAACTAAAGAAGATTTGAAGAAACGACTTGTCATATTTTTAGATTCTTAACTTACCACCTATGGAAAAAGAATGCAAAACTCAAAAGACCAGTGTTATTCTTAGACATTTTGTGAAAACTTCAAACTCTACTGAAATCAATGAGTGCTGAAGGTCCCAAAGCACTCTACAGAACTGTGAGCATTCAAGGCAAGATCGGAGTCAGTTCTATCAAGTCTTTGATACCTGGTAACCCACTTGGTACATTATCGAATCGTTTCTGTTTATTTCTAAAGTAATAGGAAGCAGAAACTTCTTTTTTTTTGGTGGGGTGGGGAGGGGTGTCACGGAGGCACCCACAAAACAAACAGCAGCCGCTATCCAAAAATGGGGTTTATTGCAACCAGGGTTGTCAGCACTCTTTTTGACTAAATACAGGTTCGGATGTCTGTTGGGAAATAACTACTACACAACTAATTCCTAAGTTTAAGGAATGACAAACCAAAATGGGCAAACCCTCACTCATAAAAGGGGAAACCTCCCACACCAGAGTGCCCGAGATACCACTCACCCAAAGGGGGAGGCGAGGCTCACTCAATTCACGGAGACTCCCTCAATCCGTGGAAGCATCCTTGGACCGCGTGTCCAAGGGGAGGGTCCGACTGCTAGACCTGCTGCTCTGCAAAGAAACAACTCCACTCGGGTCTTAGGCAGGACCCCATTTATAACCTAGTCGAAGGTGCACTGGGGTCATTCTCATTGGCTGAGGGATAGGCCCGGACAAAACACAGAAAAGCCCACACCCCGAACCTGTTTGCTAAGGAGTCCAGACTCTGAGGTGCCAGTTAAGCACCATGAGGTGCAAGTGAATGGCCAAGGCCTCAAACTGCTCTGGCCGAGGCGCCAAGCTGCTCAGCACAGCCCATGTGTTTTGTCTGTGGGGGAGGCTGTACCTGCCACAAGGGGGAAATTTCTTTTTTTCTCTCCTCATTTTTCCTTTCTTCTTCTTAATTCGTGTTGAACTAGGAAAATTTCCCTGGGAACTAAATCTCTCGGGGAATACGTATTCATTAGTAGTTTAACTGCAATGCCATCACAGAAGAAACAGCTGCATCTCAGTTTTCCCTGAAGAATTGTGTTGTCTTTTGTCCTAAGATGCTAAGAAAACACACAAAAAAACAAAGTAGGAAGTATTATGGAAAGGTGCTAGCAAAATTGCAAGTAAATAGAAAAGATTTCTAACAAAAACTACGACCACTGAAATAGATATTTAAAAATTGACTCAGCTTTTAAACAGAATAAACATCAACTTGCCAGTTGTCATTTGTTGCTGAACCATTTATGCCATTTATCCTGAAACAGCATTGCATTTATTTTCCTGACCTGCTGTGAGAAAGTCTTTGAGATGGAACTGCCACAGTTGAAAGATGTTGCCGTATTCGGTGAAAACATTTCGCATTACGCCGCACGTAATAAGCTTCAGCACTTAGCTCACAATTAGTCATGTTGACACATTTTTATAAATTAGGCCCAGCAATCATTTTCAGAGGAGATATTTTCCCTGCAGAAGGAATCCTTCAGCTTTGCAGGAAGCATCGAAACTCAGGCACTTAGTACAATAGAAAGCAATTTCTGTTACAGAGGAGAGAAAGGTGCCATTTGTAGATGCCAAAAGGAAAATGAAATGCAAATCAAATTTATGGTGGCAACAACAAAACCAGCATTTTCCTCAAGTGAAGAGACATTTCACACAGCCTAACGCTTCTGGGCTAATTGTTCAAGTTGTATAGATCATAGTACAACCAGAGGTAAACCAAACCAAACCAAATTCCACTAATGAGTAGTATGGCGCAGTTTCTCAGAGGGCATAAACCAGCTTAGTTACATTAAATGCAAGAGCCCCAGCAGAGATTTTCGTTATGCAGTTGGTATCACTGAGCCTAAGAAAGAATTAGAAAGTGACAGAATAATACTTCTCCTTCTGTAAAAGTCTCTTTTGACTGATGGATTTCTGATGAATTTCCATTAAATATGAAATACTGTGCTAGGAACATATTTTTAAATGCCTGGTAGTTAATTTTACAGATTTGAGCTGAAGACTTGGAGCTCTTCAGTGAAGTATGTACCTACAGTTAAGTAATCTGCTTGGTTAATTATTCCTCTTTTAAACACTGATAAATACAAGCTTAAGAAAGCACTACTGGCACCTCTTTAAGCAAATACTTTCTATAGTTATATATTTATATACCAAATCTGACAGAAATGGCATATTACTCCAGAACACCTTATTATATTAGTTACAGCACCTCCGTGGAGAAAATGCAATTCCTACAACCTGAAAACATTTAAAAATTACACAGTCACACATCTGAATACTTTGGATTTGTGAAGGTGAAGGCACAATTTTCACTCATGCTCTGCCACACAAACCAGTTACGTTTGTCAGTAACGCAGACGTGTTTTATTCATATTCCACGGTGGATTCCAGCAGGATCCCTCTTGCCAGAGGCTGTCTTTCTGCAGATCTCACAGAAATCTTCTAAAAAGACTCCAGCTTTACGCTAGCAAGTGGTGATGATGGTAGGTTCACTGCTAACAGCTTGCTTTATTCTGTCCTCGTTTACTCAGAGAGCTCTGCAGAAATAACTGCAGAAATCTCATCAGCATGAAGAATTTTATGTGCATTATGAAAGGAATGGTGTAGCAGTGACAGTATGAGGCATCATCTGACTTCAGGTTACAGTTAATTTGCTTTGCACTTTGTTTAAGGACATTAAAGACAGCTACGCATCCAGGTTTGACTGGAGTGTCACCTGGTTTTAGGTTTTGTTGTAAAACTTCCACATGCCTGTTATTAACTTCCCATCTTTTGTTCTATTACATGCAATGCCAGAATAATGAATTCTACTCCACAGACAGCCCCGCTAGCCAGTTTTATAAGTCTATCAACATGCCCAAGTATATTCAAACAGCCTGGAGTGTGACAAACTAAATAAAATGATCAAAGAACTTCAAAGTGTCACAGCACCTCACAAGACAGATCTGTGCAAAGGTATCAATTCTTACTTTGCAAATATTTGCAAGTAAAAAGGTGTTCCGCGAATTTGTCGAAAGGCAAAAAATGTCACTTCTCCCAGTAAATATAATTTTTCATGATGACAGCAGTAAAAATATAGTCTGGTGTACGTGCTCTGAGCTCTGCATATCTTGTAAAAAATGAATGAGATCATTATAGCAAAATCATAGTAAAATAATTCTGAAAATAACAGGATTTTAATGAGGCTTGTATTTTTTTACTACTTTTATCACAAACACTTTTTGAACACACAAAGTACTGTATGTGATTTCAAGTAAACTACTGTAATTTCAAAATGATAATACTGAGTATTAAAAGCCATGAGAGGAGTTACAGAGTAAAAGGCACAGATTTCTCCCTCCAGAGGTGACTGAGTTAGTGCATTCAGGATGGCTCTTCATTCTCAGGCGATACACCTACAATGCATTATTCTTAACAAAGAATAACCAAACACAAAGCTGTCTGATGTACTGGGATACCAGCTTCAAAACTGGCAGGGGAGGAGGAGTTATATTTTGCCACATCCAGTAGCCTAAAGCTTAGGGCTTCTATGTTTTTTTGTGTATATGCTTTTTTATCCCCTGAAAATAAGGGTTCTCGGACTCGATTAAAAAAAACTCTCTGTAAATTTAAACTGACATCCATATATATATATATATATATGCAGATAAAAAGTCCTTCTCTCTTAATTTTTCTCCTCTTTTCAGACAGGCAAATCCACCTGCTTCAGAGAAAAGCAAAAATTCAGCATTCTTAGTTTTTTTATTTAAATACAGTTGTAAACCGTGAATCTACTACAGATATGTCTATTCTGAATGTATATTGAGAGTACAGGGTTTTGATTGCGAATCACAGTATGTTCACTTTTCTTTCAAAGGAAAACAAGTATGTAATGGGAATACGGTGCCTGTATCAACTTATACACAGATGTATGTACATTAGAGACATATTTTAACACTGAAATGAGAATGCATACATGACAACAATCACACACAAAGTCATTTATACCTATTTATCTCCTTTTCTAATGTAACTTACAAGCACAATATATTTGGTATGACCGTGGGGAATGATTAAACAGTTTTGTTGGACTACTATTCACACAGTTACTATGGTGGTGCTGAAATAGCAGCCCCGGTGATCATGTAGATAATCTGTACCCAATATATTTGCGATCTAAAAAGAAAGGACTGACAATGTGGAGGGAAAGGGAACAGCCACAGTAGAGTGAACACTGGGTTTGTACAAATGACACGATTCATTTGAATTCGTGAGTTGCGTTAGAAGGAAATTAGGCTACTGGAAAAAAAAAAAAAAAATTAGTCATATGAGGCTGAGAAGACATGAGGGGAATGGGAAATGAAGATAAAGAGATGTTAAATGACGTTGAGCAGAAGGAAGGATTGTAACAACCAGCCAGTGCATAAGGCCACTTGAAAGAACAGTATCCTCTGAAAAGTTCCATTTGTATCCTCAGTCCCATACTGGGACAAGACCCACACACCTTTCCTTTTCCTCTACGCCCACAGTCAAGTTTTCATGCAACTGAAATCTGACTGCACAGAACAGGAACCACAGCACTCTTTGGAAAGGACTGTGCTTTTACTGTTGCTTTCACTCTTCCTGGCTCTTTCTCTCCCCTGTGAAGTCTCTTAACTTGCTTCTTCCTGAAGTTTTCTTCAGGGACATAAGATGAACAAGAGGATGGGAACAACTTAGGGACATGGCTGTGTGCCAGTGCAGGGAAATAAGCATCATTTTGTACTGTATGTCTGTGTTTTTACTTGTACACAATCTAATATAATTTATCAATTTTGCACATCACCTTCAGAAAGTTCTTACATTAAAAGAAAGCATGAAAAAAAAATTTCAGTGATAGATAAAAAAAATTATACTTGAAAGCCAAATAAGGGTTATATGCAGCGAATGTGTAAGTTCTGTGTTTTATTCAGCAATTGGATGATCCTGTGCTGAGTATTAGTCTACTCTTACCACAATAGGTACAGTACTTGTCCCTGTTTTCTTGGTTTTGTTTTTTCCCCCCAATTTAAATTCATCACCCCAAAGTAAATTAATTGGAAAACAAACAAAATCATTAGAAGATAAATTCTTACATAACAATTAATTTCAGAGATAATGTAACTCCTTCAACAAGCTTGGTATCAAACCCCAAGTATTCATCACTATACTGTTACATACATGGGTGATGTGTAACCTTTTAGCAACATGGTTTCTATTTTGGCAAAGTTATAATCTTGGTGCTATTTGGCAATTCTCCCATCCTTTATTGTTGTTGGCTGTGTACTGAATCCTCTCTCTCTTTTGTTTTGTTTTTTTTAGTTTAGTTTTTTTTTTTTTTTAATTTGAACTTATTTTTACCTCTCCTAGTTCACTGTCTGTGAAGAATTTGAAAGATACTATTTTAAAAGCCTTTCAAGGTATACTTTACAAATAGAAATAGTTTAACACTTACAGAGAGATACAACTTTATCAGGTATTCAGTGCAGAAAACTGAAACTTGTTACTCAGAAATAGTCTTCCTTAAAATTATCTTATCTACTCCTACTTTTCAGAGTATCACAGCCACCATGAAACAGAAAGAGCTCAACACTTACTTTTCAAGTCGTTAGACTTCCAAAAATATCGGTATCTACAAAGTATGTAGTTCTTCAGAGACTTTCTTGTATTTGTTACCAATAATCCCTTTGAAAACTGCTCTGTCTTTATATATATGTGTATGTGCATATAGATGTGTGTTTGTTTCCTGGATCCCCCAAGGCAAATATTTTAAGACTATTGTTACGTGCAGATATATTGTTTCTTAGAGAGTCCAGAAGTGGAATTACTGGGGGCTTATTCACTTAAGGGAATCTTACCTGCATGAAAGAGCAGTATTTTTTCTTGCATTTTCCAATAAAATAAAGTTGATCATGAATAATAAAGACGTAGAGTTTCTAACAGATTGGAAAGCACACAGAGACCAGTGCTTTCAGCCCCAGAGTTAAGTAGAACAAATTCATAGGAGATTTCAATGTGGATGTGCATTGTGAGTCATTTCTAGACTGCGAGATTTAATGCCAACATCAGTGGATTCACTGCTGACATCATCTTAGAGTTTCACCTGTTATCCCTTGGGAAGAGCAACTCAGCCTCTAAGTTTACTCCAGACTGATTTTTATTACATGAAAACAGTCATGCAGTAATTGTGAATTTTAGGCTAATTCATTGAAGAGAAACAAGCAGACATTAATTAAAAGATTCTTCTGACTACACATATCTCTGTCAGGAATTCTTACACTAATAAAGAAATCACTTCTAAAGATTATTTCCCCCCCCCCCCCCCC
>VWZK01012334.1:20804-205740 GCA_013396935.1 Baryphthengus martii
CCCCCCCAATCTTTCTGTCCCCGTCTCCTCTTTTTTGTCACAACAAGCCTCACTGGTCATCACTCTTTCCAGTCCTCCGTTATATCAATCTATCTTCAGCTCCTGATTTTCCACTCCATACTCCTCCAGTTTTAGAATAAACACTTCCCTCAAATCACCTTGCTTTTAAGAAGCTCTTCAGCTCCAGGAGAAGTGGGGGTGACGTGTTATAAGAGTCCTATTTTTGCCTCCAAGTCCAGTAGTCCCAGGGTAATTGCTAGAATTATAGTGGCTTTCAAGTTGAGTTTACAAAATCAAGCTGGTTTCAGAGAAGCATTTACTGCTCCTTAATTTCATCTAATCCCCACAGCTACTGACATAAACTAATTGCATGTACACATATGATCCCATTACGAATGGTGCAATCCAGATGGTGCCAATCTGGGACTGCAAACAGAGTTCCAGTGCTGTCAGATACTTGCCAGGCTTACCTGCTGCATTTACATCTCTATTCCTACTTTGTCATCACAGACATTTCCCATTCAACTGGTTGGGCAACAAATAAAGCACTGCAGTCCTAAGTATCTAGGAAAATAATTGCCCAAAAACTGTTCCAAGAGATCCCGACAACTTGAAAAGTCTTAAGATTTTGCTTTAAATCATTCTATCCTTGCTGTTATTATCATCATTATCACCAACATTATTTATAATTAATTCAGAATCACTTCCGATGTGATGAGCAATAACCTGGCTGCCATGGAATCTGAAACCACAGGTAGAAAAATAGAGTTCGTACCTGAAAGAACATAACAGTATGTTCTTGTTTAAGTTTTAACAGAATATGCAAACTAACTATCCCCATGGTGTGGTTTTTTTGTTGCTTTTTTTTTTCCTGGGTCTATCGTCTCATAAACTAAATAACTAGTAACCTAAAATGTATCTACACATCTTTATGCAGATACACACATACTGCATATGCAATTTCTTTAGAAGAAACTCGCTTAAAGATGTTTGATATTAAAACTGATCTTGACTATTCAACCTCTTGAGAAATTGCCAAAATAAAACAAATTAAACAAGAATTAAATAAAACAGTTGTTACATCTATTGACTCTTTGACTCTCTGTAAAAAAATGTGTTTGGGAAATCAAACAGACCTTGACAATTTAAAAGTGAAAAATTTTCAGTGAAAAAAGGAACACACTTCTATGGTGTGATCCTTTAACTGAAACTGTCCTTTGGGCCAAAGCCTGAGGTTGATGGTCTGAGCACTCCACATGATTTCAGTTTTAAGTCAAAACTATACTTTAATTACACCCTTATGAAACTAGGAAATAGCTCACATCATAAGCCAGAACACATACAAGGGACAGAATGTATATACATGTAAGGATATGCTGTCTAAACAAAACTATTAAGATTGTCTATTAAAAAAAAAAAACAACAAAAAAAACAAATTGAGAAATTTTAGTATTACAAAACACCATTCTTCAGAATGAAAAGAACTTGAGGAAGCCATATGAAGTAATTTTGGTCACATAGGTACTGCTTAAAAAATAAAAAAGCTGCAATGAGTTTGACAATTTGATACTTGCTTAGAGGCAAATGTTTCTCCTTCAAAAAAAGTCAGTTCTGAATTTACTCTTCCATAATTTCATAAAAACTGACAAATACTAATGGTAGTATCTGTATTTGTATAGTCATACTGGAAAGAATGCATTTAGACCCTAGACACATGGCAAGTATTAGTAATTTTGGGAAATTGTGTTCCTGGAGTGCCACTGAGCACATCGTCTCATAAAATGTGCTATGTCTTCGTGATATATTAAAAGCTATTTAGTTTGATTTTCTTCTCATTTTTTTATTGCATTGATTCTTGAGTTGCTACCCTGATCTACATTAGCTCCACTTAGAGTAAAACCGTCTCCTTTTGGCAAGTACTCAAGTCAGTTTAGTATTCACTTTTTATCTGCATTCATGCAAGTAAAACTTACTTTTCAGAGCAAATTGAAAGTTAAATGAAAGGCCAGTAGACTGGTTGATGTGAATTCAGCTTAGAATTCAATTGAATATCCACCAGCTCTTTTTTTTTTTAAATGATATTTATTCAGCTCTGGAAAACAGTATACCCAAAGTGAACAGCTGATATGAATAGCCTGAATCCGTGGAGATCTAAAGAGTCAGATCATTCCAAGGTGCAAACCAGCTCAGTGGCTCTGCTGGAGCCAGAGTTCACATACGGAGGGACGAAGGCATTCAGTGATTCTTACATCAACTCTGCTTCTTTCCATGTTAATATATAAGCACAGATCATTTTATGATTGTTATTATTGCTCTTCATATTATTAAACAAACAGTTCTAAATTACTGTATTCAATTTGAATTGCTTCTCACAAAATCGCTAACAGAAATCCTTTTGGAACATGCAAGAGGCACTTCAGTATTTCATGAAGTGTTAAATTGGCAAAACAACAACACGAGTTCATTACTGCAGATTCTTTCCAGATGGAACCATCAATGTACTGTACTTTACTGAGTGCCCATGGTAGACAGCAACCCAGTTGAATATTATGATCACTTTTTGAGGGATAATGTTTCATGGAGTGATCATTTATTTTTGCAGGGAATAATCTGATTTAAAAAGATGCAGAGAAAGGAAGATTCCAGAGCCTTTCTGAGTTCTTTTCATCTGTTTCTTTCTAGCCTCTGAAAATCAGGACAAGCTGTCACTGCACCTTTCTCTAGTTCTCAGCTCCAAAGCTGAACCTACACTCCACTCCTTCGCCTCCAAACACCTCACAGGAAGGCTAGGCCAGAAGCCTTTCTCCACATACCTGAACCAAGATATCAACAAGCCATGGAAGGGGACTACAGCACACACCAACTTTACAGCCAGATGCACTCTTCTATAGAGTAGTTTCTAAATGGTCTGGAATTTCCAAATCAACTGACAAAATCAGGGGAACAGAATTCTTTAAAATTTAAACCAATGATTACATATGCAATGGTAAAATGAAAGTGAGTTTTGCAGTTGATTTCAAGAGAAACTACTAAAGGCTTTTAATTGTCTTTTTCCTTTATTATGTCAGGTTCAATTTTTTTTAATCTGTCCATCATTTATTTATTTTAGAATTTAAAAATATGTGTATGCACCTATTTTAAAACATCAGTCTAGTCCAGTCTTATCCCAATGTAAATCGAGAATAATTCCAATGATGTAAAGCAAACATGAACAACACATACACATAAATATTTAAAACTTAATCAGTTATATCTGTCCACTATTCTTTGCTTAAAGGAAAGGCCACACCAAAATTTTCAAATACACTTAAAGATGTAATCAATGCATTTTGTCCTCACTTACTTTGAATATGTTTTGCCCCAAAGCAGTATCATTACATTAATCTATAACATTGCGTTCAGTGGACTTCCTTTCCATTTCCATGGTTGTGCTCCATCTGAGCTGTTGTGACAACTAATAAATTAGTTCTATTTCTCCCCTCAAATGTGTCAGCATTTTGCCTACATTTGTTTTTAGTTAGAAATGATTAAATTTTTTTAATAAGGCTTTCAAATGCTTGAAAGAGGCAGCTCCTTCTTGGAATTTTAGGTGGAAAAATAAACATGGAAACAATGACAGAACAAACAAAGAGCAATATGCTCATTTCCTTTTGCTTTAAAAAGGCTGTGATAGCTTCAAGGGAGTATCCAATATGAAATTATGCTCCCTAGTCCCCAGAGATTTTTTTTAAGCATCAAATTCCCTTGTAAAATGTTAGTATCAGTTTTCTCAGTTCACTTACATGGCAGAAAGCAACACTTACTTCTGCAGTGAACCGTTTGTATTTCACAAACACATGAATCTCCTGTTAAATCTTTGCTTGTGTGCTTCACAGCTCGTAAGTTGAAATTTCCTTAATTTCAAATCGAAAAACTCATTGCAGTAAAATGATATTTGTCCCAATTAAAGAATAAACACTACTGACAATGTGATAAGATTAACCTGATGGGAAAGGAGGCTTTTATAAATTTATATTTACTTTAGATTTTAATTTCAAGACAAAAGCTAAGAGAAGCTCTTATTCTATAATGTCAGTTAGGGGGCAACTGTTTTTAAAATGAAAATAAATTCTGTGGTACTATCTTGTACTACCACAGTGTAATTGCTACTGGTTTTCTCTGCCACTAACTACACTCACATAATTTTGAAATGGCCATAATGGCACTATAAAAATTGGCTATATTGTTAGACACTCTGGTAACTCTTTCATCCCAAAGTAATCCTGAGAACTTTATTGCTCTTGATAAAGTTGACTGAGTAAAATTCTGTTTTCGTCACATCTTCAGGATAACTTCTGAAACCATAATTCTGTTGAGGATCTTGCATATTCCAATTCTCTGACATTAAATAGAGCAAGAAGAGCAGAAACAAACTCCAATTTAGTAGCAGTAAATTTCCATAAGTAACCACAGGGTCACATCTCTATTCTTTGGGCACACAAATAAAATTATTCTTAAACTCAGTACAAGTGAATCTGTCCCTGGGTTAGCAGAAAAGGTTCATTTACATTAACGTATATGTTTCCACAAGGCGTGGTGCAGAGGTTACAGCTAAACTATCCAAAACCAGAAGCACTCAAGAGACCTCAGACTCCTCTAAAAATAGTGCTGGTAGCTGAGACCTATCCAGGTATCTGGAGAGCACAGAGCCATGCAAATTTTAAATATTCCTTATATAAACATATGATCATGTTAGAAATTAAAAGAAACCACAGAATCATGGAATGGACTGAGTTGGAAGGGACCTTAAAGATCCTCTAGTCCCAACCCCCCTGCCACGGGCAGGGACACCTCCCAGTAGACCAAGTCCCTCAGAGCCTCATCCAGCTTGATCTTAAATACAGATACATTCCCTTAAAGACTTACTCTTCAGCAAATTCATACATTTAATATTAATTCTTCAGACCATGAATGCATGAGGCTAAAAAAATAAAAATTACAATATCTTAGTTCAGTTTTATTTATTTGTACTTACCTCTGTGTTCATTAAGTATCCACAGATAAAGCAATACACCTACATACTAAGGCAGAATGATGTAGCAACCTGAATATTTGGTTTTAAACTATTGCCTCCAGTAGATCAACCACTTTATTTATGGACTCTAGTGTCAGGTTTTATTCCATCTTCACTGGAGAACTCCCTTAACCCATCTGCCTACATTTCTGTAACGACAATAATGTCAAACTACCTCTTTACTTCTGGAGTCTGATAAAGAGTAATGAGTTACCATTTTGAAAAGGCTCCAAGGAGAAAACTATTCCACAGTCATTAAACCGAGCTTTCAGAGATAATCAAACTCTAGAAGGAATGATGGCAAAATTACCTTTTTTCCCCTCCCCTGTATACTCATGTTAAGTCAGGTTTCTAATTTTTTTTTTTAAATCATGTAAAATTATCTCTTTTAAGCAGAGCCTGGCAGAACTAGGAAGACTACCAAATAAAGATAAAATAGATATTCACCATCAGAGAGAAAAATCATTGCCGTGATGTTACATCTTGCAAGAGGTGGGAAAGAATGGCATATTCTTCAGACCTATAGAGTAAAGCAATACCTGCCACCGGGTAAGTTCATGCCTATATCTTGGGAACACACAGTCCACTGACACTGCTGCAGGAATTAATACTCTGCAGCAATACTAGCTCTCGTATATTACATTCTCTTACAAACAATATTTCTATTCTGTCATCATGAAGCATATAGAAGTGCAGCCTGTTATTCCTTTTGAAGATCTTCATCCTTTTACTTGTAGACCAAGGGCAAAATCACGCTCTTGCAATATGTGTGTTCCTATGCAAAACTAAGGGAGAAGTTTGGAGATCCACCAGACACAGCTCAGAGACAAAGTTTCCAAAAGGCAAAGTGCTCACATTTGAGAACACCTGGAAAGCCCCTCTGCACATGATGTTCAATGGTGATGTATTTACTGCCTTGAAGCACTAGTATATTCCACATTATAGTTACAATTGATAGGAGAGGCAGAACGAGAAAAACATGCAGTCGTTTCTCCAGTATTTTTTCCTTTCTTCCCACTAGAAAACACAGGCATGCCCAAGGATCACGGTGCTGTCCAGAAAAATGACAGCCTTGCATTCTCTCACACTTATCACTCATGTAATACATCTAATATAAACTTTCACCTAGAAAGCATATTTTTGTGAAAAGTTACTATATTGCCTCAGAGTTACCAACATGCAAAGTGATTGTTTCAATAGTCCAATAACTGTATTACGATAAACGGTGTGATTTCCTACATATACTTCAGATTTATAGAATACCCTATTTAAAGTAGACCATAGACATCCAGTATTTAAAACCAAGTGCAACATTTTGGCAGGATTTGGCCTCCTTGAAACCCATTCCTCCTTCTCACATATTTGACAAGAATTCTCCTTACACAGATGAACTGCCTGCAGATATCCAGAGTACATTAGAAGTATTTTGTAAGTCATTTTGAACTAGTTCCAGAGATTCGGGTTATAGATTGACCTTATTTTGCATAGCAGTAAAAGTTATTAAATTCCTATCTCAAGTTCCATAGTAGACGTATCTTACCATTGTATAGGTCTTGAAATGTTTGAAATTCCTTTCTGCTATTTCAGATTACTCTTTGAATAAGTTGACAAGCAAGAATGCTATCTAAACCACTGCAAAGAGACTGACAACCAACACAATCTGAAATCAGATAAAAGGCGAGTTTTTGATGGGCCTGAAACTTACGAGCAAGGCACAAAATAAATACGTTTCCTGTAAGGTACTTTCTTAAAGGAAAAATTTCTGGAGTGCACTTCGTCTAGGACCTGTCAAAATAATAGCTTGGTGATGCGAATTCAGAACATAAAAGCCTTCTATTAGCAATCAACAAGAGACAAGAGATACACCAATCTTCTCTAGTAGAGTTTTCTTATCAGGCATATTTGTTTTACTTCATGAGACTGTTCTAAATCCATAAAATTTACATATATATGGCTGCACTGTTAATTCCTACTAGGAAACTTCAGAAGAGTTTCCATTTTCTGCTTAGTAAAGGAACTTCACAGCCAAGGATGGTATGTAGTCCTCCAATTACACTGGTACACTTACACAAAACACTGTTTGAATAGCTCTGTTCCTATCATCATCATAATGAGAAATTACAGGAATCTCAGCCATTACGTATTGTAACTACAAATTAGGAAGAGTAAACAACAGATACTGATAGTATGATTAAACTATTACAGAAGTAACCTTTTGTTTTCGTCTTTTTTGTTATAATTCCATCCTCAGGTATCTGATTGGGGACTTTGTTTTCAAACACAAAGCTTTTTCTCCTAACTCTTTTCTCCTTTCTTGCACATTAGCACACAAAGGGAAGAAAGAATACTTCTTCGCAATTGTAGGTTAAAAAAATAAGGATTCTGCTGCTTGTACGAACACAAATAGGAAACTCACATCTGAGCAGCTATTTCTTTTAACAAAACATATCTTGACATACCTTCAACATACAAAAAAGGTTTTGTTCAAGAGACAAAACTACAGTCAATATTTATGTTTCTCTAAACTAAAGATTCTGTGAAAGAGATCACAAGGTCGGGGGGAAAGGCGTTTTCACTCAGCAAGACTTGTGAGAAAACATTTTTAGTCCTTATCCAGGTGAAACTGCATTGCTCTGAACTAAATTCAGGGTCGGACAAATCCTAGAATTATCAAAATCATGAGCTTGCCTTTATTTTCACAATTAATCAGAACACATTTTCACAGTGACAGTAATCAAAGCAATCATTTTCATGCATTCAAGCAGAATTTGGCTTCTTATGAAAAATGTCAAAATTATGCCTCTCTGTCTTATGATCAGAAGCAGTAATTTTCATCAAGGAAATCTAAGTTTCAGACTTCTTCAAATATTGAATTGCATCTGGATTAGAAGTCCATTAAAAAATTTGAACAAGCTCGTTTTACTTTCTTACGTCAATGACAGTGTGTGCCAAATGAAATTATAGCAAATTAGGAAGCAAATGGGTCGCAAGTAAGAATAGTCACAATGATTTTCAGCACATCTCCTGATTGGTGATAGCAAACAGGAAATGCATTGAGATATCTCAGGGAGATTACTGCATAAACAACACAGACCTATTGCACTATCCCTCAGCTCCATTTTCATGAAGTCAACATCCATTCAGAGTGATTTTTACCAAAAAAGAAATAAAAAAATTAATAAATGGCCTTTTCATCTCTGTATAGCGTCTAAATTGAAAGCCATAACCACAAAAAAGAACAAATAATACAATGAGTGTTGATCAGATGTCAGCGTCAACTCCAAATCATAGCTAATATGAAAAAAAAAAGAGGCCAACTACTTGAGTTCTGTGGAAGGCAGGATTCACAAAACACAAATAACAGTTTTCTCTAAGTTTGTTCTCATGAAGTTTGGATCTAAAATGCCGTGCAAAATTTCACTGACTGATGTTTGAGATTGGCATGTGACACCTAGTTTTAGGAAAATCTTAACAGAGAGGTTTACTTTGCTCATCACTTGCTAATCTGCTCCCAGTTTAGTAATATTTTTATCGATTTTGGCTGATACGCAGTGCTACAAATCTGCCTGCTTTAAGTTAGCTGATTATACACCACCAGGTTTTTATGAACTTCTACTGGAATCTGTCCTTAGAAGAGATTAAGATTTCTTTCATGTCATTAAGTTGATAAGACAACGCTGCATCACATTCCTGAACAGTAATGACTGATATCAACAAAGAATAGCTCAAACTGCTGTAGTAAATAAATTCTACTTCTATGTGTTACATCCCAAATCCTTTGAAAGTGTATGGAATCGCATGTGTCTAACAAAGAACATGACACACTCAAAACCACATTCCTAAGGTCACAATCCTGCAAAAATGCACATTATAGATGAAAACTGCCCCTTTACCAGCAGTCCCCAGCGACATCTCCTGCTTTCAGACACAAACCTCAACTCAGGAAAGCATTTAAGAACATGACCACATATGGGAAAGAGCTATTATTCCTCCTTTAAAGCAAAAAAAAACCAAAAAAACAAAGAGACTTTTTACCACAGCTTTAAATTAAAGATATCCAAGAAATTTCATGAATATACAAATGCTTAAAGTAAACAGTCCTTTTTTGAGGACTGGAGTTAGAAGTGATTGGTTTGGTAAATGCATTTTCAGGAAGTCTGGTTATAATTTGGCCTCTTTCTTAACCCTAGAGTTGATAAAGACAATTGCTTGTGCAGCACTGGAAGCTGCTTTTGGTACTTGTAGTCTACTAACCAAATCACAACTATTTTATTACGTTGTTACCTTCTTTCAGCTCCCTTTCTCAGTGAGAGTATTTCAGTTTTAGAAGGAATTAAAAGTTTGCTTTCACTTAGGGAAAAAAGGTTGGCTGTGCTTTAAGCAGAGAGACAAAACCGGTGTCATCAAAGAGAACTGGGTATGAAGAAAATTGTAAATAGAAACCCATCGGTTGTTTTTGAAGCTTTTGGTCATTGAATATAAAAACAAAAATGAGTTCTATCAATTGTAGGTACTATGAAGGAAATATATTACAGGAGAAAGTACCAAGTTGGATCAGATAAACATTTAATAAGATACTAATAATTCACTGATTCACTAACACTCTCAAAACATGAAACTCTCTTGAAAAGAAAGATATTTGTAATTTAACAGCCCATCCTAACCATTTCACCACACTCTGGAGAATTTTAACAAGCTTCCTATTTTTGTATGTATTTCTACAAGATACTTTTAGATCATTCACAGTAATTAATTAATCTTTCTAAAGATAGAAGTAGTGTTGAATCCTGACACTATTACTTTTGACTTGAATGTTTACAGCCATACCTGTTCTTATTGTCCACATGTCCTGGTTCTGCTGGGACAGAATCCTAGGCTAGCCATGGTCTGCAGCCTGTTAGAAGCTTCCAGTCGGCCAGGTGCTTGAGCTGGGTGGAGCAAAAGCCAGGGCAGCTGTCCTCAGTTGGCTACAGGTGTAGCCCAGACCATAAGTGTCACACTCACTATAAACGAGGGAGGTTGTTGAGGATGGGGGCTCCTGCTTCTCCTCATACTCTCCAGGTGTTGTCATTCCTGGAGGGGCTTGCTTATTATTCTACTCCCAAGGATCTGCTCTCCCACTTATTGTGATTGCTGTAGGTTCACTGGACTGAGATAACTTTGTATGCTTCATATTGGCATTAATATTAGTTTTTCTGTTTCATTAAATCCATTTTCATTTCAACCCATTGGTCTCCTCTCCTGTTCCTAATCCCCCTTTTTTTTTTTTGGCTAGGGAGCAGTCACTGGGTGATAGAATAATTGCTACAATTTAGCTCTGGATATGGGCTAAATGTAGATCCTACAGTATTCAACTAGTTTTAGTATAAACACTTATGTTTATAGGGCTGATTATAGGTCAAACAAATAAGGCCCTAGATTCTTTTGCAGGGATAACAGGAAGACCTTAAATTAATTGTACAACAGAGGATCACATTTAGAATCACAGATTAGTTTGAGTTGGAAGGGACCCTTAAAGATCTAGTTCCAACCCCCTAACAATGGGCAGGAACACATTTCACTAGATCAGGTTGCTCAAAGCCCCATCCAACCTGTCTTTGAACACTTAGAATGATGGGACATCTACAAATTCTTTCAGCACCCAGTTTCAGCATCTCACCAACATCACTGTCCTTATAATCAATCTAAATTTACCTTCTCTTACTTTAAAACAGTTCCCTCTTGTCCTGTGTCACTACAGGCCTTGGCAAAAAGTCCTTCTCTGTCTTTCTTATAAGCCCCCTTTATATATTGAATGCTAAGACTAAGACAAATCAGTCGAACATTTATTTTCTAAGACATAAAAATGAATGAATGAGGCAACAGGAAAAGTCATGTATGAAAGGAAACTTTTAAGATATTCTAATGGTTCTAATTTTAAAAGCTGCCATCAAATCTTGATGGATTATGAAAGGGTGTCTAGTTAGATAAATTACAGGCATGACACTTTGGAGATCAAGAACGTACCTTAATTTATTAAGCAGACTACGTCCAAGTACTACGGCTCAACAGTGAAGCATACTCAGAAGTTCAGCTACTGCATTCAGAGTGTGAATATCTTGAACAGTGGGAGTTCTATTTTGTAGGTTATTCACAAAGATTAGGCATAGAGATAATGGCCTTAAAAGAAATGCTCAATCTCATAGGCCCACGGCAGAACAAACAGCAAAGACACAAAGAGATTGGCAACAAGGGGTTCTGGATTGATGTATACTTAGATATTCTACAGGTAAGACGCTGAATGATCCCACATGCATTCTGTTTTACATGTAGCATTCGACGTTAATGTTGAACTCATCATCCGCTGGTATTAAATGTTACATATTTTGACTGAAGAAAGAATTATTTTATTCTATCCTTAACTCAATCTATTTATTCTTAGTGCTGGAGTATAAAAGGAATTGTTTTGCTCTTCTGTGCAACTGTAAATAAAGCAAAAATAAATAAATAAATAAATATATATATATATTACTTGGGTTTACATCTCACCACAAATCTCAAAATGATAATGTGTATAAGCAGACAAAGAAGTTTTCCAGTCTGTGAATGTTTTCACCACAAACTGACTTCACCAAGCTGCTGGATTCTCTTGTTTTTCCTCTCTGCTGAGAACAGGCTGAGTTACTTGCATTGACCCTCACACCACCTTCCATAAAGCTGATATACAGACTCTGGCAAAACTTAGCAGGTTCTCCCCAAAGTGGGAGGGATAGGCATAGTTGGATCTGTCTCTTCATGTAACAATAATATTTAATATAATGCCTTCATTGGCAACGTAGGAAAGCATCTCAGTAAGATGTGTTCTAACACGGAACACAAATTGCTTTCTTTTGCCCTAAGAAAGCAGAGAGCTTTCCAACTATTTTCCTGTGTGAAGTTGGTTCGTTTCCCTCCCATGCTGTTATTTTTCCATTGAGTAGCAAAATAAGTCATGAAGAAATCTGAAATGGAAGATGCAAATTTGCTCGGTAGAGGATTTTCAGGAAAGGCATTTGTATTGGAACACTTGGAACACTTTGTATTCCAGAGACAAAGTGTAATTCAACAGAAAACACTTCTAATAGAACTGAGTAATTCTGACTACAGAACACATAAACTGCACTGCAACCTAAAAACTAAGATTCTATCTAACTGCGAAACCCAAGTCACAATGTCTTGGGAAATTTAATTCTGGATTTGAGGAGCTATGAGAACAAGTTAGATACTACTAAATTAAGGCACCTTGAATTACTATGCCTTTCTGTAAATCACTATTTACAGTCTATGCTACTTGATTACTCCTACTTTGGCCACGAGAAATATACACTGTAGTCTACATATCAAGTATGTAGTCTACATAATCAAGTAATTTCTTTTATTCCTATACAATTTAAAAGCTGAAAAAGGAACTAGATTTAATTCATTTCATAATCTCTTTAATAATGACATATTTAATTACAACATTTGTTGAAAGCCCATAACAGGAATTTAACAAATCAAAAATACAGTGCAACATGTTATTCAAACGAATTGTTTTATTATATGATGGGCACCTTAGAGAGACAAGGCCACTGCAGGAAATATGGCTCTGTATCCTTTCAAAACCAGGATGTCTAACTGGCAGTCCTACATTTGATTGTCAGCAACGATGCGCTCACAGAGCGTTCAACCCTGACAGGAAACATGTACAATGTGCTTATGTATAAAAAGCCTGTGCAAGCCATGATCTGGCTGTTGTCTTTCTAACAGCACAAGGGAGCCGCAGGCAATTCCTCCACAGACTCTGCTGAAGACTTAGTAGTGGTTTCTGCTCCCACTTTCATTCCACAAAACCAGAACTGGACAGTTCTCCTTCCCACAAAAGCAGTGAGATAACAGTGAGAATCATTCCCGTGCCTGCCTCACTGCTCAAAAAGGAATTCTGTCTCTGCTCTCAGTGAGAGGCGAAAGACAAAACACTGGGATTATTCCAGCAAAATCAAAGAGTGTGAAACTTAGTTCTCCAAAAACATAGAGAATGTCAGCTGGTGGGGAGCTGTTCCTGCTTGTAAGCACTTCCTGAGCTACAGCTATAAACCTCTACTAAAAACCTACAGTAATATTTCTTTTTACCTTTTGAGATCTCCCCCGATGAGACTTAAAACTGCAACTATTCTCATCTATATAAAGCTGGGTTAGAATCCCAAATCAATATCACCTGAAAATACAGACTTTTTACCTTTCTAATTAAGAGTAATTGTAGCTAATTAAACAGTAATATTTTTTCAATGTGAAAAGGAACTGCTGATAAGTAGTCATTAACAGTGACAGAATTGTAATACCAACCCCCAAATTAATATTTTCTCATATGCATTCAGTGAGAATTTTTTGCATTTAAGGTTTCTCCTTCTGATCCCTGACCACAGAGGATTCTTTAGAAATTCCTGGCATCCATATCTAGAGTTGAATCATCTGAAATTTTGGACACACTTTGTCTCACAGATCAGGTGGTATTGCCACTTACAGGTTGGATCAGGTGAACACTTTTGGACAAGAGGAAGCTTTGCAGAAAACTACCTTTTCTAAAGATAGAATGGAACTTAAGAAAGACAGATGTTCAGAAATGTTTACAAGGAGGGTTGTGTAAATTTCCTAACTCTTTCTTCTGAATGAAGCACGTGTGGCTTGAAATAGCATTCCAAGGAAAATCAGGACTACCAAGAGGGGATTTCTCTCATCCTATCTGCCAAGAGTAATTCTGTGACCAGAGCATGGTATTTTCTGTTTAATTTAAGTTCTCTTTCTCTTTGATATATGGTGAAGAATGTGGTAACCCTATTTCAGTGCTCTGTGCAGTTACACAAAAAACTCTTTACCATGTGAAACCAAACAATAAAAACCACCAGGTCCACTCTTTGTAGGCTTAATAAACAACTCTTCTCAGCAATTCTTACTAGGTAATAATTAATTCATAGTTGGAAATTATGAAGCCTGTAAATAGAAGGATTTGAAATGAATATATATTTGAATATATGTAAATATATAGTCCTAAAAAAAAAAGCTGATTTCTAAATTTGTATTACCCATTCCTGTATCATATTTGCATACACTTATTACAGTATTTATGTAAAATAGATTTCTGAGAAGATCTATAGCAACAGGCTTCAAGTCAATCCACAAAATCAGCTACTGCACTGATACAACTACAGTTCAGAGATTTTTGTCCTGTGGCCTTTACTGACATATCTCTTGTCCTTTTCACTCCTGCAGCAAGAGCTGTTTTCAGATTTTCTTCACAGAATTAACTTCCAAGTAAATCTGAAATTGCCACTCTATTACTGCCAGAAATCCACTCTCTATATAATCCACTCCACTCTATATTGAGTCCTCTCTTGTCATCACAGGCAAAGAACCCAGCAGTTCCAGAATAAGAAAAAGAAATGATTTCTCTCTACATCTCTGTGTAGAGGTTATACACTTAATTTACAGTTCCACTAAACTTAACTTCATCACCTAACAGGGAGTTCCCCCCCACATACTTGCTCTGCTATTCAAGGAAACAGAACGTTATGAATTGGGATTTAGAGCAAATAGTGGCAGGAACTCAGCAATAGAACTTAAAGAAAGAAATGAAATCTCCAGAAAGATGACTATGATTGAGATTTTTCAGAAATATTTTTTAAGGTTACATTTGTAAATATCGTTACTTTCAGAAAGGAAAATACAAATGAAAATACATAAAGCCAGGCATTGATCTGAATTAATTGGTTATACAGAGTCTGGGGGAATGATTTTTGCTTGCAATTGTCCTGGTTTTCCATAGAAACAGCACATTTTATTTTTGAATGGCTCCAGTTCAATTTCAGGACTGTTATAAAGACAAAAAAAAAAGGATGTCCAATCCTATTTGCAGGACAGTCCAAGCTAGGACAGAGGGTTAAGTCTCTTTTCTTCTATTTTTATTTCACATCATATTCAGGCAGGCCAGATTCTGACCTGGATTGTGTAGGGCAGGCAATACTCTATCCTTTTGTGCATAAGATAGGAACAGTTTCTATCCACTCTCTCTGAAAATAGGCAGAGATAGAGCAGCAAGAGACAACGAACAGCTGATCTATTTGATATGCCTCAGTCAGTTAGGCTTGACCAACTCCCAAAGGTGACAATTGCATCTCTCCGAGTTTTAGCAGAAAGAAAAGACAAGACGGAAACTTTTGACAGCTCACACTTGAATGAGAACTCCAACAAACACGAGCTTAAACAAAAAGGAAGTATCCACTTGAATGCAAGTTTAGCTACAGCATCTGCTAGTTTTACAAGTTAGATCCTTTCTTGTAATTATCCAACACATAAAACATTTAAATACCAGTTCTGGTAGCAGTTTCATTTCTACTTTGTCTGAAGCATCCCAGATTGTCCCACTACGAATGACAGAAAGATCTGGACACTGTTTTCTCTTTTCTAAGCAGTCATTACAAAACCAGTGGCTTCAGGATCTAAATGAGGAATGCACTTGCTCTCTCACAGTTAACCTCAATGAAATGCAGCCAATAAGCTTGGCTTACTTCTCAATAATGACTCAAAAGACACATTCTATTTGGACATGCACCTTACTCTACCTTATGTTTTGGGTTTTTTATTTAATGTGTCTCATGTACTGTCTAAAGAAACTAAGCCCATTCATTTAAATCCTCATAAACTTTCCATGATAACATTACACCGAAGGGTAGTCAAACAAAGGAAGATTTAGACAAATGATGTCAAGTTTATGTTTTTTTAAATTTTAAAACCCCTATGTTTCATTTTTAAGAATCAGTAAAGAATAAGTGAATAGGCATTCAGAAATTTAATGATACACCATAGAGATTTTGGGCTTCTCTAGGATGAACATTCTCTCGATTGCTCAAAATGTTATCCATTTCATATACTCTAACACATATCAAGAGGCTAAGAGCAAGATTTTCTAGCCCCAAACAAGCAAGAGAGCACAATCATACGATCTTTGTTTCCACCAAAGAAGCAGATTTGGGTCAACATCTATGATTTTCTTAAAGAACCAGCTTAAATGCACAGAAGAAAAATAGACATATATACATATATGTATATATAAAAATAAATCTTGCAGACAGGCTGCAGAAAGGAATCTTTGCTTCCATGAGACAGTTAAGCTCAACTGACAAGAAGAGGTAAGAGAAGTAATGCTACTGCAGCACTAATGGTCTATACAATGGGGAGATCACAGAGGGAAATGTTCCATATACATAAACTTCCCACCAAGCGTGAATCAATAAAAAATGTATGTAGATGGTCCCTAGAAATGTGAAATATAAATATTTCCTTACTAAACAATGCATATGTGACATAAAATTCAATTCATGCATTACCATTAGACAGTAAAATATTTTTTTCAGGGCTGTAACAGAAGCTGGGAAACTGTCACATCTCAGGTTTGCTGGGAACAGTGTCGACTCAATATTTGTCCAGCAGAGTTCTTTGTCTCTCACAAGGGATAGCAGAGCACTGTGTAACACACTTATTCCTGACAGCTTTTCTTGCAGGTGCATATAGTCAATCTATTTGCCATTTCCTCTATTGCACTCCCCAAAGAATACACCTTTATTGGATCTAAGAGCAAGTGACATATTTCTCTCTAACTGAAAAGCCTCAGACGCTTTATAAATAAGTTATTTTAGAAATGTTTCTGTATGTGATAAACTGGAAAAGGCTACCTAATCTGTGGCAAGCTAAGAACTATAGTCCCCAGTTTTCCTTGAGGAAGCATTTGAGATCTGTGTATTTTCATATCAAATGAAAAGCTGTACGTTTGTTGTTACACAGGCAGAAGCAAGATGTATGAAGGCATACAAAAGTTACACCAGAGGCAAGATATTTGCAGGAAAAAGTCCGAAAAGAGTAAACACCATTGAAAACAAAAATGTCTTCCTGCCTAATGCTAGAAAACATACTGATTTTCTAACCAATTCCATCTACAATTTCAGTTTATGTAATTTAACAGAATAGATGCTGTAGCCCTGAATACGCTTCCCAGAATATACTGAATACAATAGATACTGATTTTAAATCTCAAGACAATGCAAACATTTTCTGCAAATAAAGACGTATTTTCAAACTTGGTGAAACTCGACACAGGAAAAGCCATTCAAGTTGAGTGCCGGTGTGCCACGAGCTTTTTGAGTGTAATGACAAAATTACAGCACCAGCCCCTCAGCTGGTATAAACTAAGAACTACGCTGAACACTCAGAGCATGTTAAGCTACAACGAGCAAACAAAATAATGACAATACCCGCCAGAAGCAAAGGCAATATTGTAACTACTGTAACTGACTGCTACTATTTAGTTTATCAATCCATAATGTTAAAAACTCAAATTAACATTCTTTACTACAGCTCTTGCCCACAATAGGCTACTAGCTGCCTTGTGAATGTATTAGCAAAACAGGATCTCCTATGTATACTTTACTACTAATTCTTTACACAACAGAGAACTAAATGTTGAAACCAAAGCTATCAACCCTAAAACAACTTTTAGAGAATAATATCATATTAAAAATCAACAATTAAACTTGTCACCTCATTTGCCATACATCTGTATATGTAAAATGCACTCTACAATACTGTTCCTCTTGGTGAGATTAAATCAAACAAATAAAAAGATAACCTAGCGTTCTTTGATCTGAAACATGCAGAACCAGAAAATGCTTGGACATGATAAAAATCTGACATCACGGATAAGCTTCACATCTTTTATTCTTTTTCATAAAGAAGTGTCAGACAACTATATAAAAATAATAGATCAAATAAACAGAGACACTGTTGTACACAGAGCATAAAACCTTAAAAAAACACTGAATAATTCAAGGGAACTCTAGCAACACTTGTAATTTACAACACTTGCAATTTTTCATAAAGCAATACTTTTTTTAATTTTCGTCTTTTTTTTTTTTTCCTGTGGTGCCTCAGGAAAAAAAGAAAGGAAAAAATGGAAACTATAACTGCAAATATTAAAGTGTTTGCTTTTAGTATCAGCGTAGTAAATATGCCATTACTCTTAGATGGTAATGCAATATGCAAACAATATTTGTCCCAGATCACTACAGTAAACACAATTTTCAGAGACTACAGTGTTTTTCCCTCCTGCTATTTGCAACGGTACTTTGGAAAAAAAATGACAATTTTTAAATACCTTCCCAATAGAAGATACTCTTCCTTTCTGAAACAACAGAATCACACACAGATTAAGTATCTTTTTCTGTTCTAGGGTAAGTGTTCAGATTTTCAGCAGTATAGTTAGCCTGGGTGTAGCAGGCTATATTAATTCTGGTTTCTGCATCAACACGAGTATCTCTGCGTTGCACTGCACGACACTTGTCACAAGGAAACCAAAGACCTCATCTCAGTTTTACCTCTGGTCTGCTCCTTGCATCTGCTGCGTCACTTTAAAACACACACTTTCTTTTCTACCTTGCCCTCTAATTAATATTCCTGTGACCCAACAGTTTATGTGTGGAGGAAAGGACAACTCCACAGGAAAAACACAGACATTCAAACAGTGACTAAATGTGTAATTGGGAGTTATAACATATAACTTGACTTGGAGAAGTAAACATCATGTCCACATTTCACTTTTATCTCCTATTCCTGTTCTGTGTGATCATACTTGGACTACTGTTTGCTTGTTCTTGAGACCTTTTTTTCCAAACTTCTCCATTTAAGAAATAGCACCCTAAAACGTTTTCCTGCCAGCCAACCTTGAAAACAATTTCCTCCTCTCTCCCCTTTCTAGACATCCTAACACCATAATACTACCTCTTTCCTTTCTCTCGCAGACAGTTTCTCCAGGCTGTATTGCTTTTGCTTTGTCACAGCACCAGCAGTTTTGTTAACTCATGTTGCAAGGACCAGACACACTTCTGTTTTCTGGAGGAAATGTATCTATTGTTGCTACAACCATTACAGCCACTTTATTCCCTGGGAATCATCTGAAAGTTTCAAAATCCAACAGCTGAGCAGCCCTCTTAACTTCCACTTCTTTGGAGGCTCCTAACTAATCAAAGTGAATTGTCTTGGGTGTACGTATTTACAACTGACCCATTGGTACAGCATCTGATACTCTAAATAGGTGTACTCCATTTCCACCTTGGCCACATTTTGTTTTCAAAAATTCTAAATTATCAACTTACAGCTAAGTCTACTAAGTTTTAATGAAGTGAGGTGTTTTAGGGAGAGGTGGTTGTATTTTCTTAAGAAATAAGGGCACTATTATTGTTTTCTGATTGTAAGAGTATGGACACAACATAAAGCATTTATTAGATGCACTGACTTTGTCAGTCTCACACTTACAATATCATTAATTCCTTTAGTAACTGCACTAATAAACTGAAAGGAGTAAACTAAATGAATATATATTTTTTATATGCATTAATGGCATATAAGTCACCTTCATCTCCTTTGGGAAGGAACTCTAATTAACACTGGAACACATTTTGTCTATAAAAAATTGTGTTGATTGCCCAAGAGGTAACAGGAATCATTTTGACAGATGATGTTAACTTTTGTGGGTTAAGGCGCCAAGTCACCAGGAGCTGCAGCTGCGTGTTTTATGCTCTGGGCAGTTTTTTAGCAACTCAGTATTGTAAGAATCATGACATTCATGTCTTATATAAGAAAAATTAACAAAGGAAGGAGATACAATAAATCATTACATATTAAAACACTAGAACTGAGAAAAGAACTGTTAATGCTCTGACATATCACTTACACATGCTCTATGTATAATAAGTTCAGGTAACTAGAATTACAGCAAGAAAATGAAGTTATTGTCACTAGCTGCCTGTAAAGTGTAAAGAAAGCTGTTGTTGAAGCAATAACATGGCCTTTGGCAACCTTGAGATTTGCTTACAATTGGTAAGATTAATTGCAAAAAATTATTAAAACCACTTCCATATGATGGCTTGGACACATAGTTACTACTATTTTTATATCTCTTTTCAGAAATTTTGATATGTAATGATTGCAAAAAATTTCTTCAAGTTGAAATATAGCTTAGAACACAGAAGCTTGCATAAAGCAATCTTGTGCATTTAAATAAAAAAAAGAAAAAATAATAATTTAAAATGTTTTAGACCTTTGGATTGGAAATTTAGGAAATATTTCCCACCTGAAAAACCCATTTTCAGATGCAGTGCAAAAAAAAAATGCTGCTTTTCAACATGTTAAAATAAGTCATGAGTTCACAAATCAATTACATCATTCTAAATCAGCTTCATTACTCAATCTGAAGTGTGGAAAACACAGAATACTCATATTTTTGGTAAACTACCAAAAAAGAAGGCAAATAGTGGAACTGCAGATCTTCAAAACACAACCACGCTCACTAGTCAAAACCCTGAAGTAGATGCCATAAGTGGAAGATTTAACTGAAGCTTCTCTTTCTTTCCAACTTACCTCATTTACCAAGGGAAACGCCAAAATAATCTCTGTCAAAATGTTAACACTTGAAGCCTTTTGAACTGTTTTCACTCCTTTCTACTAGTTCTATGCAAAAATTAAATGTCCTAAACCGAAAAGATAGATTAGCCTTTGCATCCCCATTTCTCTCAATAAAGAAAAGTATAATTAATGATACCAGTTTCTCTGAAGTATTTTGATCTTTTCTGAAAGGGATTATGTTTTATAACACAAAACTTCGATTCCTATGAGGCATCATGAAAGGAGATTCAATAAAATCTTTAGGTACTAAAAGCAGTCCCCGGATGGATTTAAATGCTGAAACCTGGAATCATGATCCAAAAACACTTGCCAGTACCCTATCTATCAAACTAAGCTATTGCTTGTGGAAAGGGTGCTAGATGAGAGCACTAGTTCCTCTGAAATTATCAGTTGTCCTTGTTCTTCTGCCCTGGTAAGAGACAGGAAAGAGAAATTAAAGCTGGGGGAACCTTCTCTAGTCTTGATGGTTCACACACTATTAGAAGAGGTAACCAAACCTATGTCCTGCGATTGCTTTTAATAGTTGTAGACACTTTCATTTGAATGGTAACTGTTCCTAGAACTGAGCAGTACGGTCCAGTAAATCTTCTTCATGTGTCCTTCATGTTATATTCATGTTGGTTTTTTTCACTGAATACTTCTCATAAAATTCTGCATTTTTGTATCAATGCATGTACATTGAGCCACACAAAGTAGGCAGAACAACAAAAGACAGATATAGAAGAGACTGAATCACAAATATGAAAGCCTGATAAACAAAAAACCTTCCATACCCTCTCAGTGAAACCAGTTTTATCCATTATTTAATTTCACTGCAATCTGCTTGGCTTTGCACTGAGACATCCCCCTCGGCACGCAATTACTACGTTTGTTGGATTTTCGGTGATTTTTCAGAAGTCTGCCAAAGAACTATTAGTATTTCGCACGTCAGTGACACCTGGCAGCCACAGTGACTCGGCAACATTTAATGGCAGCAAGGGAATTGTTATTGTCTGTTGCTTCACTGGGCCATGAACTGAGGAGCTCCTGAGCAAGGCTTGGCACGGCGCAGCAAAGCAGCTGTTAGGCCCTATTGTTGTCAAGAATATGCATTTTGACAACTACTAATCATGTATTTACTCTGAACAGTGAATAATCTTATACATTTATTATTCTCCAAATATATTTACCCAACAAGTCATGGCAGCTCTAAATGAGTTTATGTCCTAGCAAGAAAATGCAAATAGTAATTAATTAGTTTTTTGTTACTCAGTCACAATTTAGCTATTTATTTCCCCAAGGCATTCATCAGATGCATCAAGTACATAATGGCAGGTAGCTTTTTGTGGCATTTACGGTTATCAAGTTTCTGGCAAAATTCCTTCTGAACTATTCGAGGGAACCTCAATTGTCTTTAAGATGAGAGATCTAATTTTGTCCTGAATTGGGAACAATTTAAAAGACAGAAAAATGGATGGTATAAAGTAAAATAAAATGCTTCAACAGTTGATTGGTTCAACTGGCTGGTTATCTATTCTCTGTTAAAAAAAATCCAAACCAAACAGAGTTGCTAAGCTGTCTAAATTGCACAACATTATTCAGGTTTGTCATGACAGGCAATAAATGTGAGCTATTCCCCAGGAAGCTAAAAAAATCTCTCTGTACTGATGGTGTAATGGTAGATGAAACTAAGTTGTGATCTAGACAGGCAAAGACAGAAAGTAAGGAGTCAAACTTTTTCCAATTCTTCGGACTATAAAGACAATGATTTAGGCAGATGGGAATGGGTGTCGCAAATCAGAACGTGCAGGATCAAGTGCACGAGAACCAATATAGGCTCTAGGGAAGGTTACATATGGGGAATATATATGGCAATGGCAACTCTGGGCACAATGTTGCCATGGTACCCAAACTCATGATACATTCATTGAATTGTAGAACAATGCAGTTTTTTCTTCTTAACTTCTCCCTCTCTAAATGTAAAACAGCTGATCTTGTCAAAGATTACAAGCTCAAAGATGCTTCTAAAGTTGTAAAAGACAAATATTTCAGAACTACTAATTTTTCATAAAGGATACTCAGCATGGAAGCTGGTAGTAGGTCAAAACCTAAGATGGGTTTAATCTACAACAGCAAGTATCGTCAATTTTATACTTAGAAATTCTTATCTAGGATAAGTGTCTGAATAATGAATTGGACTTATATGACTCAAATTATTGACTTCTCAGAAATATCTTTCCTAGATGAAGGCGGCAATGGGTAGACAACTGGGAAACAATTTACTAAAAATATATATTCTAGGGATAACTAAATACTAGACCATTCAAAATGCATAAAAATATTGCAAAGAATATTACAATTGGCTAAATCATCTGTATGCCTTTTCTAGTTGCACTACAGAAGTACTGCAACAATTCCATAGTACTGAGAATGCTGAATGCACAGCACCATCTTTTTCCTACTTGGTTCTTCCTGAAGCAAAATAAATCATAATGAATGCTAAACATAGGAGAAATGAGTGCTACAGTTTGAGTTATATGGAAAAAACAGTAATTAAAAATTGTATTCATCTGCACTGCAGTAATTCTCTTGATCAAATCCAGTAGCAAACAGAATCACACCGTGTGGACATTATGCCTGCTCTCCTTCTGACCTGAGAGTACAGGTTTGCCAATTTTGAAATATTTTATACATGAGATAAATAACAACTAATTTGACTCAAAACTGGAAAAGACTATGAGAATAATTTTAGATGGCAATAACACTATGAGTCTCCAATTGTGTATGAAGGCCCCGATTGCAAGTCCCCACCAGGAGGTCTGTTGCTGGGACCCAGGACGAACTCAGCCCCAATGTGGCCACAGGCTGCCTCCTTCTCCTTCGGAGAGGAGCTCCCAGGCAGTGCTGAGGGGGTCTGGATTGAGTCCTGACCACAAGAGGTGCTTTCACTTCCCTGCCCTTGGCCCCACCTCAGTCTTCTATCAGGCCATAGACCCCATTAACCCATATCCCAGTCTGGCCTGACCTCAGCCCTGTCTCATCACTGTGGACATGGGTGGCAGCGATGGGCTGTTTCAATCTGGGCATAGTCACCAGGCTCCTTTCTGATGACGTCAGCCCTGCTACTTCCTCACAGAGGAGCTTCAGGGCTGGGGGCTGTCCTGAGTTTTCCTCTCCTAGCTTGTCCTCTTACTTCAGTGGGAAGCAGTGTGAAGGGCCCAGCTCTGTCAGTCCCTGTGGGAATTCCCAGTTCTCAGGGAGCAGCTACCCTCTCTGTGCTATGCTAATTAAAGACTATAGTTACTTGGGAAAAAAACACCAACAACTCATGAGAGTAATACAAGATTGAAAAAAAAAAAACCAAAACAACTATATTTCTGTTTTGAACACACTTTCCATTTTGTTTGTTGTACAGATCTTTCAGTATTGTTCCTTGCTGTGAGTAAAAATGTAAACATTTACTTTTTTTTTGAGAAGGGTCGATACAATACCAAGCTCATTGTTTTCCAAAGTGGAAAATAGTGTGAAGATTTTTCACTGGCTTGTGACTAGATCATTCCCAAATAGCACTGCAACAGATGAAGCAGGATATATCATCAGACAGATATTCATCTTGAACAGGTCACCTACTGCCCAAATAACAATTATTTCTTTGTACTACAGAAACCTACTTTTATAGAAAATACAAAGTTCAATGACGGCTTCTATAAGTGATGGGATACAGTCTAAATGTTAATTTAAAACCCAAATAGAGCATAAGGACATTGAGCCCATATAATCACCCGTACAGAAAACCACTGGCAAGTTCTTGGCAGGAAAATCATGTAAGTACTTAGTTGGGGCTACTGGTCTAACAGCAGGAGTGCTGATAGTGAAACTGGGATATGTTATTTTAACATGCTGTTAATATGAATCATTCCTTATTACACCATGACTAAATGAGAGAAGTAATGAGGTACAAAACTGAACTGCCTTAGCACAAGCCTGGAGAGAGATGAGTTAAAGGGAAGAGGAAAAGAATCTCTGAGCAGCTAAGCATGGTTAGAATCAAAAGACTCATACAAAATACTACAAGCCCTGACTTGCCTTGGAATACAAACAAATATCATGCCAAAACCCAGAATACAAGAACGCTGATGCTTATGAATAACTTCAAAAATCTACTATTTTAAAATGTTGCAAGGTAGCATCAAAATAATTCATTTTGTTTGCTTATTTTTAGTGCCAAATCCTTTCTGGTTTCAGCCAGTCTTCAGCTGTAACACAATCCTACCCCATAATCTAAACAGAGATGCCCTTAATCTTCTTCTGGGGCTAACAAAAAAATTCAAGGTCTATTATTTTGAAAATACTCTAATCATTTGTGTTGAAGCATTTGATTTAACTTGTCATCAAATCATTTGGATTTGCGACTGACTGAATTTTATTTTCCATTTAATGTCCACAGTCTCAGGAATAGAACTACTAGTGTGATGGTAAACTGCATGGATTCAGAATATTTCATTTTTCTCTGAAAACCTTCTATGCTTCTTATACGTTATTCTTTATCCTCTGTCTGCTTCTACAGGCTCCAATTTAAGGCTGAAACTATTAGGTTTCATCAAGTTTTAAGTTTGCTAATTGAGTAGATCTATAGACAGTTGAAAGCACCAGGATTCTCTACAGGATCTTCTTTCTTAGTGTCTAAATCTTGGTTAACAGCTTGCTACCATTCTAAATATACAACTATTTATTTAAGTATTTATGTACAATGTTTGTTTACCATGGCAACTGCTACATCAACTTGACATATACAGAAGTAATTTTATTCAGATACAATCACGTCTTTGTTGGAATTCATCCATATTTTATGGTATTTAAAGAGAAATAAATTCTCAATGTATGTTTCAACTTACTTTATGTGTAAAACCTACTTGTCAATATTCTAGTATAATGTATATGACTAAAGGTATTTGCCAACCACAGAATTGGTCAAAGGGCCAATTAAATCAGTTGGAGGAAAAAAAACATGGCAATCTGAGTATTACTCAATCTGTGGTTCTTCCATTCACAAAGTTATTTATTTTACTTTTTGAATTCATGCTTCTACAATCTTGGAAGGAAAGAAATACAAGCAGGAAAATATAAGTACCTCAGTAAAAAATGAGTTTCTCTAATTATCTTTTCTGCTATCTTTTCCTACACTTTAGACTCCAGAGTCAACAGCTTCTATATTCTAACTACCTGTTAAAATCAATCCTGCTCTGTTCCAGACTTCTAGAAGAACCTTGTCCATATCTGAATGTATCTTGGCAAGAGCAATCTACGGTGGACTCCTGAGTCGCTCAGAGCTGAATATTCAAAATACCTTTTCTGCTCTTTGTCCTCAGATCCAATGTTGTGAAAGAAAGAGGTTATGTAACCGATGGGTTAAATTGTTGTAAATTCACAGTGTGTTAATGGACTGGACCATATTCTTGATTCATCGAAGAGACAGGGCCCACATCTTTCCTCAACTGTATCTGTGGAAATGGTCAGACCTGTAAAGTCACATGCTATATTTGGATAAATAGATCACAGCCAAAGTAGAGCAGAAGTTTCCACATCAGTTCACAGAAATATAAACCTACCGTTCAAAAACACAGAAGATAATTGGCTACCTATCTGTGCTTGACCCAATGCACTGAGTTTCATTGACATTTGATTTCCTAGTGAAATCAGAAGATGAAGAATACACAGCCCTAGAACTGCCAAAATTAAGACAGACCCCAAAGGGAGTTTGCAGGGTTAGAGAGAATAATAACTACAGCACGAATAATAACTACAGCATGACTGGAAAGGAAACTGGATATAATAGGAGAGGTAATTACAGAAGGCAAGAAATAATTCACGGCTGCAACATCATGAGAGTACAGTACCAGAAGAGAGTAGAGGGAGAAAGAAATAAGACTGGTCATGAAGTATTGTACACACTGTTGAGTTTCCAACAGGGAATAATTCACTTCTGTGACTCAACTCTTTCTCCCTCATCACAGCCAGAAACCGCCCTGAGTTAGAGGACAAAATTAAGAGATACTGTGAATTCCACAGTATCTTCTGTACCAGCAGCCATGATGCAGTCTCTCCTGCAGTAAATGAGTAATATTTAATAATGATAATAGTAATTATTAATATTAAACTCTTAGTGAAGGTTTATTATCTTCAAGTCCCATTAAGTAATTAACCAATTCATTAAGAGTGCTAGCACAAAAGCAAGCTGTAAAGTTAGAGACACACCCTGCAGGTCCAACATTTAATAATCTATTTCAACAGCAAAGAAAATGTAACATTTATTTCTTAATAAAAGAATGACCTAGAATTACATTTATGCAAAACAAATATGAAGAACACTTTTTTTTTTAAGATCTTATCTTTTCCAAAATTTCTGTTGGGCTGTACAATTTCGCTTGGGAAAGACCGCACAGGAATGTGTTTTGTGCTTGTCTATCCTGCAAATCCTACCAAACAATGGTAAACCCATAATTTTCATAAAACAAAGCAGAGATGGACACTGATCAATTTATGGCACACAGTTCCAGTAATCCCCATCCACTTTTTGAATTCAGTGGACCAAATGCTGCAGTTAAGCAGTTATAAAACCAGACCACTTACGTAGTTACTAAGAGGCCTCCAGTAAGAAGCAACAAAACCAGCTGCAGAGTACACACATTTCATAATTGGAACAGAAACTAGTTTCCAGTGCCTAATACTCTCTTTTGTGTTCTTCAATTCCCTTTCCTTTTTAGAGGGGGGGCCAGACCAGTCACAGTTTTCCCAGGAAGACAGGTGGATATATTGTGGATATATTATGGATATTATTTGCTTTCAGGCAGTTAGCCAGTGGAAAAGAAAACCAAGTAAAACTTTCAACTTGTCTGGGGAGAACAAAATGTATGTGAAGTTCAGAGTTCATGCAGACTTGTTTTGCAAAGTAGTAAATTACAATTTTCCTAATGAGGCATACCTCCCTTTTTCAACTTTAGTGTGACTGAAAACATTTTTCATATTTTGATTGTCAAGGGAGAAAGCTTTAGGTCAGATTTGAGACCTTTCACTTCCATTTTGGTACATGCAGGTTTCAAATGCACTTTTGCTTTCATTTTATATCTTGATTTCTGATGACAGTAAAAACCCAGACAACTAAAAATGCTGTACTTTCTTTTATTTTACCTTTAATTTTTATTTGCAAGGTCACAGCTTTCTCTCCCTCATGCCAGTGAAATGCAGAACTGTCTTAACCGAGTGCAGCAGGGCTGAATAAAACCAGTCCTGCTGAAAAGAGGAAGAAGTAAACACATTGTCCTCTACCCATGGCAAACCAAAATTTGCTGAAGTATTTTGTGAAACACTTCATTTACTCCTTTCATTTATGCAGTTCCCCAAACTTAAGACAGGAACAAAGTTTCACCTTACTTGCAACTTGCTTCTGTGCCCAAGAACCCCACCTCTTGAGAGACACAGTGCTTGTCCTACGTGGTGTTTTAAGAATGTGTTTCTAATTAAATGAACAGGTGGCTTCAGCCAGCAGGAACTACTGAGCAAACAAACCCAGTGAGAGCTGGGACTAGCTGTAGCAGATGGTGTGGTCTTTGTACCACTTTAATGAAGACTGTGCCTGTGCTCTCTGTTGGGTTTAATAGAACGCTTTCCTTATCATTTGTGCAACTACATTTACGCCTAAATAAAAAGAAACGATTTCAAGATTACAAAAGCAATATATTGTGAGCACCCTTCAAGCATGTTCAAGCATACCTTTATCTGATAAGTATGTATTATGCATCACAAAATTCAGTTAGAAGGTCAGTTCGTACCTAACACTATTATCCGTATCCATCCACCAGTGAAATACACCATTGTAATATTTGCATCACGTTAGCAACCATCTTGTGAAACTTTGCACAGACATTAACAGTCTTTAAGCAGCAGGTAGATTTTTTAATGTTCCCTTGCCAACTTCTGTTTCTAAATTAATCTATCAATAGTTTAGAATACATTTATTCAATGATAAGCTTCCCTTTCTAGATTTATGTGAGCATACTCCAAACAAAAGTTAATGTCAGGAATGGGAAAATTTGTTCAAATTATTTAATGAGAGTTAACATTCTATCTTGCATTCTCCCTAAGGTGAGAGTGATCAGAAAGAAAAGCAGCAGTATAAGAACAAGTTCAATAGAAAAATGACCATTCCAACTTGAGTAAGGGCTGAAAAGAAAAACAGGGAACAGAATGGGATAAATTCCCAGGACAAATTCAGTAACCGAATTCAGAAATGCCAATAAATTACACTTTTGTACAGGCCAGTATTTATCACAGAGAGCTTGCAGATTTATGAAGTATTCATACGCACAATCTTTCTCTCAAATATTTTCTAAAATGTATCCATATGTAATAGACTTCAAAAACCTTACAAGAGTGTACTGCAAACTGGTTCTTCCAAAGTCAGAAACAAGTTATTTATCTCTGAGGTTTGCCTGAGAAGGTCAACTCCCCCTTTGCTACCTGGCTGCTTCAGGCAAACAGCGTCAGTCTGCTAGAGTAGGCGTTTGGTGAGATTGCCAGGAAGTTACCCAGCAGGGATACAGGCAAAGTAAGGCAGACCGGGGTTGGGGGGGGGGAAGTAAAATAAAAGGTGTGTGGACTATAAGGTAAAGGAAACTGAGTGGTATGGATGGAACCAGGTTATCTCCTAATGCACATGATGTGGTCCAATTACTTTTTCCTCTCATATGCACAGAAACATTCTATGATAGCACATTTGAATCTGATCTACCTGGACATCATAAGAAAAGAGCGAAAATTAGAGTGATTTAAAGGTAATGTAGCTGTCTGGTCATGTTTTGTTTTCACAAATTCGTTCTGTACTTAGGGCAATTAACATACATAGCAGTCAGCACATATGGCAGTCAGAGTCCAGGACAGATGCCATTTATCTCTAAATGCATGGAAAAAAATTATTTTAGTTTTATTAAAGGACACAGACACGTGGAAGGATAAGAGATTAAGATAGCAGCTAAGGGTGCCATGTATTTTGATTACATTTTTGGTCCTATTATTTTAATTATATTTGCTAACAGGCTGTAGTGGCTGTATGTCTTAGGTTTACTTCACATGGGTTTTATGATCCAAGTACATGTAAAATATTAACTGAATCATTTACTATGACATCGTGACTCACAAAAAAAGAGTAGATCTATTTCAAGTTCTCCCACACTATATAAATGGTTTTTTACAAGGCTTAAAAATACTGCTGACGTAGAAAAGATGGCCACTCATAGAAACAGATAAGATGGATGAGTCAGAAAATAAAAGCTGGAAAAGCAACCTTTTAACTCTGGCAGTTTTACCATGAGACTGTAATATCATTTGACAATTCACTGAAAACCATATTCTATCCCATCTTTGTGCATAAATTCAATTAATAAAGAAAAATTAAAGATACAATATGGTCCCTTCTGTATGTAAATACTCCAGTATGTAATAATTTGGCTGGAATACTGCAAGAATCACAGTCTACACAACTCATTATTCTTACTATTCATATCACTGAACTTGTCTTGCTAGTTCTATTTATTTTTCACTGGAGTAATTCTTTCGGGAACTTCAAAGCAATTAGTTCAGGAGCACATGTTAAAGGGTGAAGAGTTTCAATGTTGCAGCAATGTACGATAACTATAGATCACAAAATCTGTCATGGAATAATGCAATCAAGAACAAAGCAAATTGAAGCTTTGTTTTCAAAAGATAAGAATGCAATGGAATGCATCACTAGCTTCTCTTATTTCTTGTGCTGTCTACCTAAATGAGACTCCCTGCTCGCATATTTCAAAGTCATTGGTTAATTATCCTGTAGCAAAACCACACTTTGGGTACTGTGATTTGAACATAATGATGTGACTATAATTTGAACAAATTAGAAATATGCAAAGTTGAATACTTGATTTCAGATATAATCCAGTAATTAAAAACATAACAAATCATTTAGCAGGAATGTTGCCATTGTTGCTGAGAAAAGCTGCTAATTGCAGGGCCTGTATCCCCTCCACATTCTCCAACCCCAAATCAAGATCCAATCGCAAAAAAAAATAATTAATTAAAAGGTATATTTCCCAGACTTTTAAACCATATAGACAACACTGAGCAAGAAAGGGATAAGATGACACAATTTGCATTGCCAATTTCATGTTTGTTATGCAGTCCCTGCACAACAGAAAATAATAATATGCCAGTGTGTACAGCTACCCAGATAATATGAGAATATAACAAATAAAAAATAATAATTAAAAAAAAAAGATCATCAAGCAACAAATGAATGTTGAGGAATAATTCTTTTAAGAATATGCTGGTGGTGTTATCCTGACATTTCATAGTCTCGATTAAAGTCTTTTTGCTATCAATTCATCCAATCATAATGTATTTCTGGTATTTTTGATACTGGGTATGAATGATATTTTTCTAATAAGAGTGTGATGATTCTGGATGAGTTTTAGGCATTTGATTTACAAACCCTTCCAGCAGCTCTCCCTATGGCAGCTTCTCTCAAGTACTCAAGGTTAATATCACTGCATGTCCTTTCACTGGGAGACCAAGCAGCCTTGTGAAAAAGGTCTGCTCCAAACTCAGCAATATGAAGGGAAATAGCAATGGCTATTCTACAGCCCTCTGAAATTACAGGCAGTCTTTTATTCCCTACCTTCAGTGTGATTTCAAATCCTACAGTGACATTGGTTTTGCAATTCCCTGATGAAAAAATCTAAGCATGCTTCAAGTGCATTGAAAGTGCATGTTCAGCAGTACTGTTCAGCCATGAATATTGTTCAACAATGACTGAAAAGAGGGGATGAACGATCTGAATGTTTTACAGGCCAAATCTGCGATCGGAGAACTCAAATGAAAACTACCTTTCCTAATTCCTTGTTCCCTTAGCAGTCTATTTGACCTCAGAGGTAAATCTACGCTCTCACTCATCACTTTGCCTCCAGAAGTTGTCCCAGCATTGTCTATTTTTCTCACCCCTCTTCTGCTATAGGGAATGTGTAATATCCATGGTCCTTTGAAATGCAACATTGTGCTCCTGTACAAAAACTATTATTTCCTATTGACAATGCTCATCACTTCTGCGAGTGTTTTTTAACCTCCAAGTGTTTTTTTCTCTCTGAGCAGTCGGTTCAAAATCAGCAGCTCTGGTGAGTTTAGGCTTAACATTCTAATAACCAGCACAGGCATCTGCTCAGCTTTTAAGCAGAGACTGAAGTTACTTTTGAGGGATGAGTTGTTTTGTACAGATAATGATTCACAGACTTTGAGTGAATCACTGAAAATCCACTGACATTGATTGAGCCATGCCCATTTATCCTTCTTAAAAATGTGGCTTGACGTTTTATTTCCTTGATTTATAGAACAAGCCTCTCCTGAAAATCCCCAGCAACTTGCTTTAAGTGGTGAGTGACATAAAAGCACTAAATAATATTGTACTCTGCTTGTCGTATTTGATGAGATAAATTCACCTGCTCTATCTTATTTTTTGTCACTGTGACACAATTTTGCAAACAGGTGAAATGCCCATGATGATAAGTTTTCTCAGGATATTTAAACATGCAGATTGGTAATTACCTATCAACATGTATGTTTTGTTCAAACATTTGTCTCCTCCAAATATTCCTTAAAAACTGGACCTTTGACTTAGTTAGAGAAGTGAGCAGGAGAGAGGACTATGCTCTTGAGAATGGTAGATTTGGCTGGGGATTGGACTCAGCACTGCCCAGCAGTTCTCCTTCCTTTTCTTAAAACAAACAAACAAACAAGGCAATGTTGTGACACAATAGTTCAGTCTTCAGCATTCCTCAAAAGGCAGTACTTGAAAATAACATAAATAATGCAACAATATCAGAGCAGCAAAAAAAGAAAATAATCAGAAGAAATCCAGATATATTACCAACAAAAGATATATTCTTAGGGACTTAGTGGTAGGCTCACACAGATGACTGCAAAGACTTCATTGGGTTTAGCTCTGTTGTTCTAGATAGTTCACATTATGGGAATCTTAGAATGATGGACTGAAGTGCTTGGAGAAAGTTTAAGTACATCAGGAGATGAAGGAAAAAAATAGTTCTAATATACATGAATCTCTCAATTATTTAGCACTCACAGGTATTAATAATTTCATTAATTCCAGCTTAAATGCTGCTCATTTGACTTTACTACTGTCCTTATAAGGAAATTAATTTCCATAGACTTGCATAGAATTCTTAAAAGGTAGATATCATGCTAAGATAAAAAGTACAAGTACCAGACAAAGAAATGGAAAAATTATCCAAGTAAGATATCTGAAAAGAATTATGTCAATAAAAATCAGTCACAAGGAAACTAATCAAAAAGGAAATCTGACATTAAATTATTGTGTGCATTGCATAAAGAATCAATCTATCTGTGGTCAGGAACTGGCTCCAAAATAAGAATGCTGACTGTTCAAAGGAATTTATGGAATGTCTCATCCTCTTTTATTTTTGTGAGAGATAAAAAAAACAACTCCCAAACATCGCTGCCTAAGCATTTTGGTATTTTATTTGAGAGGATTCAAGAGAAATTATTCATAAATCTATAGAATTTTTTTTTTTTTTACTTATTACTTGAACTATAGCAGACTCTTTGTGACCCTTTTGAAGAAACAATCCCTTTCCTTGGGCAACAAATACCTGAACATTCTGGGACCAAGACAGACCAAAGAACCGACCAAATCTCAGCATGACTCCCAAAGCAATTAACACCAGTATAACCGTACTGATCTATAATGAAGTTTATTTTGATTTACATGGAATTCAGTGCTATCACTCTCACATTGTCCCTAAGATGTATCTGCTCTAAACATAATTTTTTATCTCACTTCAGTGTTTCCTTGCATTTGAGCCGACTCAGAAGCTAGAACTGAAGGATGCTTAGACACAGGAATTTAGTAGCTTGCTGACTCGGAAGACAGAGATGACAATGTCGAAATATTACAGCTCTCTAATGCTGCTCTACAGTACTTTTCTTATATTTGGAGAGAAGGACACAAAAATTCTCCCGTGGTTGTGTGGAAAAGGATCAGTGGAAGAGCCTACTGAGGAACAAATAACCTTAGGGCACACCCTGAGAAACTCTTATATCTTATGTCCACATTTTCACATCTATACATGGCTTCAGTAACTCAAGTGTGGTTTTCCACGCAGCTGCAAATACACATCAAAGACCCAGTAATCAATACTCAGATTTAAGCTACTCAGTCAAACTACGACTGATTTTCTAGTTTTTGTGTTTAGGCAGCTACTCGTACTGAACTACTGAAAGCAGTAATGGTTTTGAGTCCTGCTATTCTTAACACATCATGACATGTGGTAGTTCTTTTTTTTTTTCTTTACTTTGCGCTGCATTCAACGTGATGCCACTTTGGAGGTTACTGAAATTATTGTTCATGCTCTGAATATCTGGTTAGATAGAAATATGTGATTCAAATTATTAACTAAATTGAAAGGAGAAAAGATGATAACATGGTCTCCTTTATAATTCTCTTTGCAAATCTCAGCAGTTAAAAGCCAGATGAACAGAAATCAGTTAAGGTTCATTACAGTTACAATCCATCCAGACAAAGAGAAAGATAGAAGCTCTGGTACATTAACTTTTATACTTGTGATCCAGTAAATAATGTTCTAGCTCGAGCTATGGCTTCTTGCAACCCAAAGCTCATATAATTTCTATAATGTATTAATTTTTTGGATTGTTAAGTGCTGCTAAATGCAGACCTGTAGGATGTCAAATTGAGAACAAAAATGAGAATATTACTTTAAAAAAAAAGTCACAGATGTATATTTAAAATTTTTAACCGTGAAGATACTGTTTAAATAAATGAGAAAACAAGGCTGTCTGTCAAATCTACAGCAACCCAATTGAAAAATCAAATTTATGATGAGTCTAACACAGATGACATGCTTCCATTTTCTCTTCACACATGGGAGAGACTAGATTTTCAGTTAGCCTGGATCATTTAACCAATGCCTCTGTAATACAGATGAGCGTGTTACCTGAACAGACAGCAGAGGCGGAGGTGCAGGTTGAGGGAGTTTGACATTGTATTTGTCCCCACAAAAGGTTTTCTAGCCTATTGTAATTCTGTTTCATTTGCAAGGAAGAATGAAGAAATTAATTCAAATACAGTAAATTACACCTAGAAAGTAGATCCACCTTATATTATTATAGTTACCAAACTATATGTACTATTAATAATTAAAAAATTCATTCACTGTAGAAAGTTGCAGGACAAGCCTAAATTGGTGAATACAGACAACTTGTTAAAAATACAAGGGATTTTTTAATCTTGTTTAACCAATAGCATCTAAGTTGCACAGTTATGGAGCCAGTAACTGGGATGTCAAATTAAAAAGGTAATTTATGAATTCCAGATTAGCACCATAAGGCTGGATACAAAGGTTAAAAGAACAGTGTGTATCTTCTCATCTGCTAAAAGCAGGCCTCTAATGTGGATAAAAATGAATGTCCATTGACAACAATGTCTGGTACACTCCTCAGTTGCAGAATTCAGGTATTTTTAGTATATACATCAAGAACAGAATGATTGAGCTTTGTCTCTTCAGTTCGACATAAAGCATTGCAGGTTCTGCAATGTTCTGTGATAAATCCAGGCTCTAATTTAACTTTCTCACTTCCCATTACAGGTTGTTTCTAGAGAAGACCATCAACAATGGTTAACATGTACTGTATGAATAATAACAGAGACCAAAAATTCACAAGAAGCAGTACCTTCTTCAAATTTAGATTAATACTACATGACATTCTGCATAAACAAAGAAATTATGACCTCACCACTTGGTAAATATCTTACTACAAATGCACTCTATTATTTTTTTTATATGCACAAGGGTAAGCACAATACCACATTCAGTTACTATACAAGAAGAAAATAGAGATGGGAAGGGAAGAATGTAAATCTGGACTCATGGTATCATCCCCTTGTAACATTATTACTTTCTGATTTTTCTTTTCTGTCTTACACAACCGCTAAGGAGACCCTTTGTCTACTACAAATTCTCTTATGTAAATATAAAGCAATCAAGACAATTCAATGAGTATTAATAATATCTTCTAGTATCTTCTTCTTCATCTCATTTTAATATTTTAATAATATGAGTTAAAACTATGAAGTCAGAGAAACACTGGTTGGAAGGAGCCTCTGGGTGAATCAGTATTAAATCAGATCAGCCTTGTATGGCTAAGTCTTTAAAACCTCCAGGCCCTCCAAAGAACCCATTACAATACTCCTCTACCATCCTACTGAAGAAGTTGTCTCCAGGGTGCACTGTGAACCTATCCAGCCTCATTTCGTAGCTCCTGGTCCTTGCTTTACTCTCTGTCTCTCTGTAGAAGAGTTGCCTTCACTGACTCTGCAACATTTCCTCATATAGTTGTAAACTGCCTGATCCTCCCTAAGTCTCATCTTTGCCAGACCAGCCCAGCTCCATCATCCTCTCCTTTCCACACTCTGGGCTTCATATATATGGCCTCTTCAGTTTGTCAAAGTCCTTTTTGAACTAAAGGGCCCAAATCTGAATGTTATAATCCAGGTACCACCAGCACCATATTGCCCAGTTGTAAGTAATTACTGAATGCAGGTTATCAGATAACCGATACTTGTACTAGTGTGTGAAGACTTGGCATACATAGTTTATCCAGACCCAAAATATAAACCAAGTGAGCAATCTGCTCATGGATGATGGATTTCCAAAGGAAAAGCATGAGGTTTTCTGACGTCTGAGGTGCTTTATGTTTTGTTGAGACCAAAACCTCTCTCCCATTACAAAGGTCCAAAATAGAAACGTGTCAGAACAAACAGACTGCATCTAATCCTATTAATGCTCCTAAAATCAATCTCCTGGAGCTTTCTAGTGCTTGCAAACATGCAGTTAAGATGTCTCTGGTGATGGACAGAAATTGTAGGTTTTCCTCCCAATTTTTTAGCCATTTCTTATTTTCATTCTCTTTGCTTTTGCTGAAAACTGATTGACTGTGAATGTCAGTCTTCTGCTAACAGCTGGGAAGTCACTTTGTCTTACTTGCAGTCACAAAGAAACACAAGATAATCATATTGTGACAGCCACATTGGGCAGAGAGGAAGAGAAGGAAATCTCTTTTCATTATTCTACTCTGCCTATTTGAGTCCTTATCAAATATCCCAACAGTGAAAAGCAAGAATGTTCCTTTTCAATTCCATTAATGGCTGGATAGCCAATAGGAAAGCTTATTTTCAGCTCATATAGCATATTTTCAGGATAAAGGTAGATTTTTCCTTTCTGTGCTACTAAAAGTCTGTCCTACAGTTTTCGTTAATTTTTACCATTTTAGGGGAAGTAGCCTCCTAACTTTCCAATACTGCTCCCCACACAGTGTATCTCAAGGTATTGTTGAGCCAGACAAGAATATCTCAGACTGAGGAGTTCGAGAGGAAAAAATACATGAAGAGACGATCCTGTGACACAAAAGCCTGGAACTAAACAGCATTAATATCTTCTAATTTAGTTGCCAGTTTCTACAAGCACTTGAATGTAAATCACAATTTGTACTGAAACTGAATTTAGTAATTAGAAACACAGGGAAGGAATCATAAAGAAGATAGTCTCTCCTTCTCTTTATTGCCTCTGAACTGTTTCTTGTTTCCATAGGTGCTGCTTCTCATTTAACAGAGACATTAGCATAGAAATAATCTGCATCAACTCTGTTTCAAAGCTTTGCTCAGTCCCACGAGTGTTGGCTGCCTAACTGTGTTAGGATCAAAAATCGTTTGAGTCATTATGTTTTAGATTCTGATTATCTAGAGAAAACACAACTTTAGATTTATTAACGGATAAACATTTACAAAAATATTATTCCCTTTATATTCACACGAGAGGGCTTCCTTGTCATAGTGGTTCATTCAAAGAGCTAGAAAAGAGCAGATGAAAGATCAGCAACACCAGATTTCTATAAAACTATCATGTCCGACTCAGATCAATTACCTTACAATTTCACATTCCACATGGCACATTCTCTGTAAAGAAACAGGTAAATGTTTTTTTTCATGAAGTATGCCAATAAATCACTGCTCATTACTCAGTACTCTCTTTAAAAAAAAAAAAAAAAAAGTAAAAAAATAAGGTTGTGCACTAGAAACAATATGTTGCACTAGCCTAACTCCCAAAGTCTTGGAATCTATCATGAAGTCATGGTTTTATCTACTGAAAAAAAATAAAGCTTGACCAAGTTCATCATGAAATTGGCAATAAATCTGAGATTCTATATAAAGAAAGGGCAGGTTAAGGATAGTTTGCCATTCATTTCTCTAGATTGGTAGTTATTTGTTGAAGCATTCAACGTTTATGAATTCCTGCAAACCTATAAGTAATAACTCAGTCAGCCAGACACGGTGTCCCAGAGCCACGAGCCAGGCAGTAGAAAAACAACCAGTAATGAGCATGATGTATTGGTCAGAGCAGATACTCCTAGATTCTTTATTTAGCTCTGCCAGCAATTAGTATGTGACCTTGAACAAATCACCGAGCTAAAAAAGAACAAAACAGTTTAAAGCACCAAATTTATACTGGGCGTAGATGCAAATGTGTTCTAAATCTCACAGATTTTCAAATGCATACAGCTTCTGAATTTGTATATTTTTAAAGAAAGCTGCAAGAAAGTAAGAAATTCAAGTTCCACAGTTACTCCCATTGAATGTTGTCTCTAATTCCTTAGGAAAAAAAAATATCTAACACAACTTTTGATGTTACACCTATTCACATTGTGTGTATTATCCTGGTACTCTTACAGTGGTGTGTAACAGTGAGGCTTTATCCTGTAGTACTATCACTGTGCTGTATAACAATGAGGCACTGATATGGAGCCAAGTGCCTCAAACTTACCTACACTTGCCTAATGTCCTCCGTCTTGACAAGTAATAATAGAGAAATGAAGGCTCAGATTCATCCCATCCAACTCCAGGTATGTCAGGGAGCAGCAAGGGGCAGCTGCTCCACAACGGGAGGTGAGCCTGGAGCACAAGGCAATAAGGCAGCAGTGACCTTACCAACAAGGAGTCAGGATGCAGAGCTGCAAGTTCAGGTCAGGATGAGGGCCAGGGACAGTGGCCAGGACTGGACATAATCAAGTGATTACCCAGAAAGTCCACAGTAACAGGGCAAGGTTGAGTTCAAGCAAGGAAATCGAGCTGGCAGGTCTGGGTCAGGGTCAGCGCAAGCCAGACACAGATAGACTTACAGAGCTGCTTTACACAGCTCTTGTCAGCTAAGGACCTGACCTTGGACTCAATCAGCTAAACTCCGACTTGGCCAACTGAACTCCTAGAAGGAGGATGTCCTCAAGGTCCTGACCAGTGCACTGAGGTGCTGAAAGGAGGAAGCTCAACGCTTCTCACACGTTAAAAAGGAGAGCAGTTCATACACTGAGCATTTCAGTACACCTAATGCCTGACATACCTTCTGGAGGTGCTTCTCAACCTCAAGAGTTAATCACCTTCTAAGCTGTCTCACGTAAGTGCAGAAGTGGAATGAAGCTGGCTCAGCCAGTCTTTCCTAAGGCTGCACATCTGTGAAGGGCAGAAGACAACCCAAACTATGGAAATCCCCAGGCTATCAGCACAGACACTTGAACCTGCTCCTCCCTTTCTGATTGTATCTGAGGTCCTCAGCTCTGGATTTCAGTTATCTTTTATGCAGCTTTTGAAGGTTTATAAATCCCAGTCATGCTGGGATTCCTTCAGTAAGTTCCTTAAGAAGTGTTGTCCATGCCATTCAAAACACTGGTTGAAGAGCACCATATCGACACAAAGCAGCATGTATAAACTAGTATTTTTTAAAAGCATTTTTATATTTACATTGTTATCAGAAGTTCAGAAATTCTGCCTGTGGCATTCAAAGAGAAATCAGTAAGGCTACTTATGACAGCAAAATTAGCTAGCATCACTAGTGTAATTAGTCCAGAGACAGTCCTCTCTGAGGCAGAAACCAATTTCTCTCCCAGCTCCTACACCCGACATTCCCTTAAGCCCTTTATGACAACAGGTAAATCTACTAGGCTTCATTTCCCCTTCTACAAAAGAGAAAAAAAAAAATCAAAAAACCCAACAAAACAACAAACCTAAAACCACAACAGCTTTCCAGCTTTCTCAGAACACCATCAATGAAGCACTTTGGAATCACAAAATACAGAGTATTGTATTTTGCAGCCAGCATCTGTTATTAGAGTCTCCTACTGTAACAGCTCCTGCTCATTTAGTGCCAGTTTTCCCTGAGAATGGAACACACTGTTAGTTCCTTGATTATCTGACACATTCCAAGTGCATTTCAGTTCGCCCCTGAATTCTGCTCAGTCATGAGCTGTGAAATAGTGAAAGCCCGTTTGCATCACCAGGAATAAAATACCTCGTAAACCAGAGTAGCTGGGAAGGGGCGTTATTGTGTCGGTGTTTGCGTAACACTTCTTTCAGCAAAGCTCTATGAGGATATATTAAACTGACATTGATTAAAAGTTACAGAATTCAGTTATATTTAGAACTTAATTTAAAATCTTAAAAACACCCTGAGGACAGCTGTAGGAAGACAAAGCATCACTTTCTAATTAATTTTAATGGAAACACTTTCAAATTTTATTTTACTAAAGAGAAACTGAATTTTGAGAATTTTTTCCAGCCTTTTAGAATGAAAAATCACTTTTGCAAATACAGTTAATCTGCACAAGCTTTTCTCTACAACACCACCAATTTTTATTTTTATACTATCCCCTATCTCATAATATTGCTAATTCCCTGTCAATCATTGGGTAAAATATACCCCCCCCCCAGATTTTAGTTTAAAAAGCCTTTTCAAATCTTAAAGGAAAAAAAAAAAAAAAAAAAAAGATTAAATCAAGCACAAGTATCAGATCTTTTGCTTTAAAACAATTACAGGCATTCCCAGATGGCTGTTATAGGAACAGAGAAAACAGAATTTTCTCAACTCAGCTGATCTACCCATCAATGAAAGGAATAACAATGCTAAAAGAGAAAAATTAGCTTCAATAGCTACTTTACTAGGTGATGGTCACTGAAGAGATAATCCATCTAAGTTAGAATGACTACTAATGTGTTTCAGGTATTGCTTTCTCTTCAAACCACTTAAATCTATTTGTTCTGGTCATTCTTATTAGCCCAACCTTCTGCAATGAAGACTATCTTTAGATGTGCTCAGCACCCAGTTTGTGTGTTGGTGGAAAGTATATAGAGTATTTCAAACAATCAGGATAAACATTTGTTTATTACCCACTCCATTTATTTACTCACTTTAAAAAAAAAAAAAAGATACCTATCTACTTATCTATTATGAGAAATAAAAGAAATTTGCATAAGAATTAGTACTCTCTATACATATATGTTTCTCAATTTTAGACCTTGGTGTAATTTTATATTTTGTTTTTTACTACCCTACTACCCGGTTATTACTTAGAAAAGGCAAAAGAACAAAATAGATCACACCATGTTCATGTTCCTCCAGCCTTGACACTGTTGAAACAGCTCCAGACACTGCCTTAAGTTTTAATAACATTAGAACAAATCTAAATTACACCTAGCCATTCATGGTCAAATCAGCAGTTTCAGCTCCTGAGGTAACTGAAGTGCAGAATAAAAGAGCCCTACATCTTCTGAAGCGTATCATCTGAGCTGCATAGGAAATAAATTAGAGTATGTGGGCTGTCTTTCAACTGAGGGCTCTGTTAAGAGAACTTTTACATTTAGAGCAACAATATTTCCCTTGATATCAGTGAGTCTGTTTGCTCATATGCGTCCCGATGGGATTCAGGGTTGACTTGAAACAAGCAAACAAAAAAATGTAAGTCTACTATTGCTGAATCATAATGAGTTATTCTATAAGCAGTGGATTTACCCTTTAAAGTTTGTTTCTACCATGAACATTCATACGACTGTATGAATCATTTGTACATTAAAAAAACCTGTTATATTTCAATGCACCATAATTTTGCACATTTGGCCACATTCATCCATCCATGGATAGATACAATATCGTGTGGTTTATTTCATCAATCATACAAAATTAAAAGTATTAAATAAAATCAGTTTTGATATATTCTCTCATGTCTGTCCTGTGACAGCGATCCTTATTTTGAATCAAGGTAAATGCTGAGTAAAATGTGATCTTTTTACTCTTAAGTTACTACACAAGCTTCACTTAGGACTACAAAAAACTTTTTCAGATACTTTGAGATTCCTGCAGCATGGCCTCTGCTATGCAAACACTCAGACCTCCAGGTTCAAGATGAAATATTTAGCTTTGATAACACAATTTATGTGTGTAAAACAAGTGCCATATCTAAGCAGGAAACCAAACAGTGCTATCTTGCTGTCTTTTTACAGAAACAGTCTACAATTTCAAATACTTTACTCAAAGCAGCAGAGGACTGTAGGCTGAACTTTTAAGCACTTAAACAAGTTTTTTATGAGTCATGCAGTAGCTTTAGTAATGCTAAAGTATATCCCTATAATTAGTTAGCAAGCTTCCTCGATAATGGCAATATACTTGTATATGGTTAAGAAAGCTTTGGGCTAAGAGGTTTAAAAACATTGACATGCCTTAGTCAACTAACTTACTCTGATACACTCACTGTATCAAGAGCATACAGCCCATTTTGATTATACTACAGTACTCCAACATGACTTTTCAAGATTTCAGTGCTACTTTCTTTGTCATGGTTAATTAAAATATTTCAGCTATCTAAAACCCACGAAATAGCTTATTGCTTTCCCAGCCTCATGGACCATGGGGTTTTTTTTAATAACCCAACTTTGAGAAGAAGGTATTTACATCAACATGACTTAAGCATCACTTTCTTCAAACTACAAGGCTGACACGGAACATTAGTGGCGTTTTCTTAATTTCTAATTATATTTGCTCATAAAGAAAACTTTATGCAACCTATTTTGGTAGGATCTCTTTTCAAGGTTCCAGTTTGGCATTGCCTTTCAGATCAAAAAGGAACAATTCAATTGAGTTCAAATACATTTCAGAACTAGTATGTCAGCAATGTAAGTTAGAAGCAGGACAGTAAGGAACTGAAAGATAATCACAGCTGACTACCATTCACTATCTCACATTCAAAACAGTTATCATGAAACTTTCTCTTAAATTCTCTTAACCTTGCAATCCAACAGCAATATCTGTCAGCTAAAAGGAGAAATGACAGAATTGTTCAATGTAAGTCTTGTTCATTGGAATCTGGATTTTTTTTTTTCCCTTTTAAAAAAAAAAAAGTCTTATGATTAAAACATCATTATAAATGAGATGGTAGCCTGTCATGTGGAAAATTGAGATTCTCTGGTTCTGGTGAACTGTCTTCCAGCCTGAGGGTTTTTAACTAACTTAACTGACAAGCCTTCTTGTCTCACTAGTTTACATATTTAACTTTGCATTAACTTTTTTTCATGTAGACCTTTTATCATTTAATGTGCTCAAAGATACATGCTTATTGTCTTGTTGCTTTTATTAAAACACAGACATATATATGTATGAGCATATACAGAGTACCATATGCAGTCACTTCATTTGGATGAAGACATTACAATCTACAGACATTACCCATGTTGCAACAGGGGTTTCTTTTTCTTGAGTGACTGAAATGTAAAGGAGCTACACAAGCCTACAATTTTTACTGTTGGAGGGTTTCTTCTTCTTGAATGTAAGAGTTTCACCAGACACACTGAACAGTTTCACTTGTGCACCATTTTTTTCAGTCCTTTTACGATTTTAACATAGATTAGATTGACAGTAACCACATTTTTTTTTTCAGGGCCAAAATACATGTTTTCCTATTAGATCTTGAAGGGATAACATCAATGACTGACCTCAATTTTTGCAGACTATTCTACTAAATGCACTCCTATTATACTTGCCAACCAGCTAAAGGACTTTTGTCAGACCTAAGTACTTTACCTCTATCAGCTATGATCAAGGGGGTCAGGACCTCCAATTTTAGAGGATTTTCTTTTCTTCTTTTCCCAGGAAGAAATCAAAAGACTATGTTTTAGTGACTGATAGTCACAGGACAAATTCATATGCCAGTATGCAACCAAAAGGAGTATTTTAGTTTAAAAAAGGAAAGCAGCAGCAGCAGTCACTTCTAGGCTCTTCATGCATCGTAAAAGATAAAGAAGTCTCTGGAGTGTTTGTATCTTTTTCTAATTTCTCATGTCGCAATTGTTTACTGGCACAATGAGCCATGGTGCCTAAGCTCTGTGTCAGCAGGCAGATGGAAATCTCTCTGAAGCCAAAGAGAATGCTACCTATTAATGGCAGGGTAAATCAGGTCCTTTATGCTTTTTCCTTACCCAGTCTTTACTGAGATTGCTGAGTAAGTGCACGTATGAGGGTATTTAGCCTTGTTTCAGAGAACTATAGTTGCAAGACGATTGTATTTCTCCATTTAGAAATCACACCAATGTATGACATGCAAAGGTCTGCTCACTCAAAACCTGCGTTGACTAGGCGACCTTAATGACAACTTCACCCATGGAGACAGGGTGGGAAGCTTTTCTGGACTGCTGGGCTCTGTCCCGTGACTTACACTGAACTCTGGCAGGCTAGGAGCCACCTGCCTTTTGCACCTTCACAAGACAGGATCAGGAACAATGCAGGGTGCTGCCCACCATCCGTGGTTTTGGCACTGGGCACAGAAGGTCTCTGTGTCGTGGTGCAATGTAGTGCAAGGCAATAATGCCGTAGGAATTGCAGCGAGGTTAAACAGGGCACATCTGAAGGGTTACAAATCAAACAGGGAGCTAGTTAGTATAATACGAAGCTTGAGAGCACCTTAATATAGGGAACAGGTTATTTATTTCCCAGAAAACTGGGAAATAAAAAGAGAGAAGAAATTAGACCCCTTATAGATTTGAATACAGCAAATATTAAGTTCTTTCTTGATGCAAGGACAAAGTTCTTGAATCATAGCATCATAGAATTGTTTAGGTTGGAAAAGACCTTCAAGATAATCAGCTCCAACCACTAACCTAACCCATGCTAAAGCATGTCCTTAAGCACAATATCGGCATGACATTTAAACATATCCAGCGATGGTGATTCAACCACTTCCCTGGACAGCCTATTCCAGGGCTTTATAACCCTTTCAGTGAAAAAAATTTTCCTAATATCCAACCTAAAGCTTCCCTGGTGCAACTTGAGGCCATTTCCTATTGCTTGTTACTTGTAAGAAGAAACTGGCATCCACCTCTCTACAACCTCCTTTTAGGGATTTATAGAGAGCAAGAAGCTCTCCCCTCAGCCTCCTTTTCTTCAGACTAAATATCCCAGTTCCCCCAGCCACTCCTCATAAGACTTGTCCAGGGTCTCCACCAGCTTCGCTGCCCTTCTTTGGACATGCTCCAGCACCTCAATGTCCTTCTTGTAGTGAGATGCCCCAAACTGAACACAGTACTTGAGATGTGGCCTCACCAGTGCTGAGTATAGGGGGACAATCACTGCCCTAGTCTCGCTGGCTACACTATTTCTGACACAAGAGCCAGGATGGCACCGGCCTTGGCCACCTGGGAACACATCGGCTCACATTTAGAGTTATCAGAAATCTGCCTACATTTAGCAAAATATTCAACTTAATAAATAGGAAGGTGTTAAAGACAATGAAGTAAACAATGCTATCATACAATTCATCCGAAGAAACAAAAGTAATCATCACAGCTCAAAAGAATAAGGAATCCAGATGCTTGCAACTGGTCCATAACTTAAAATAGAATTTAAAAATATTAAAAATGTTGAAGCCTGTTTGTATATTACTTATGAGGATAAATTAATGGGATAAATTATTCATTCTGAAATATTCACTGTGCTTTACTAATTATCACAGCAAATATAATGCAGGAATTTAGTAAATTCCACTGTCACATACTAGCAGATACAAATGCAAAGACACGCTTGGAGATGCACTGCAGGCAAAACTGCATGGTAAGAGATATAATTAAAGATGCTGTAATAGGTTTTCAAAGTTGCTAAGATACCATCAGGTAACGCAACACATCTTGGACAGCCACAAATATCCAACACTATGTCCTAAATATTAATTTCCTGTAGCTTTGCTTTGGTTTTGTCTTTCTTTTGCCTTTCCTTTCTTCTTTCTTTTTTTTTTTTTTTTTTTTCAAACTTTCCCAGTAAATGTAAACCTCTTCAGATAAAACATCACCACCTGACAGGAATAAATATTTGTGTTTGAGACTCAACTATATTCACTCGGCAACGAAGGAGTTTTTACAGCTTTTCTGAATCATAAAAAGCAACAAAATATAAAGACAAAGTTATCTGCAAAAACATGACTTGCAGCAAGGCAAGCAGCTGAGAAGATATATGTTTACTACAAGAAAGAAGGTAACAAGAGATAGAGCCTTCTTCTGCTATCACACCAAGATTTTTACTGAAGTATAACATGTTTCTTACACAACTGTGTAACTGAAAAAGAAAGTCGAGGGCATTTGCATTAGATACAAATATGATGCGGGAATAATATGAAACAAAGTAGCTTTACAGATCTCACATAAAAATAATAAACTTGAATAAATGGTTCTGATTTCACTACGCGCCTTGTGACAACAGAGCATACAGAGGTAACATCAGCTAATATTAAATGGTTGAGAGATGGATATTGAATAAATAAGGTGTTACTTTAATCCATGTAATAATACTGTTCAGCCAGCCATAGACAAAGGCTTTACCATTTTTAACTACTACTACTACTACTACCTCATCCACTTGTAAAGAGGTTTCAGCAAACATTCCTTAAATTACAATTAAAACCTAAAATATCTACACATTCTGAACAACAACCACTTCAGTTCCGATTGCCTTGACACAAAGCGGGATGGAAAAATTACCTTCTGCTTTGCTTTTAAAATATATCTTTTGTGATACAGATGCTTGTACTGATGAATTCCAACTTCACGCTCAGCAATGGCTCGTTCTTTGGAAACAGAATGGCAAATGCATACTGAACATTTCTTTTAAAACAACATTCGAGATCAAAGACTAATTCAATTAATTCTAATCTCTAAAGTTATTAGATCTGGGTGCTTTATTATTAACATTTTTTTTAGGCTTTTAATCCTTTATACAATGACTAAGGCAGGCACATAATATCCCAAATGATAATAGCCACACTGTGAATTCTAATAATTTTTATCTAGCACAAATCATATATAAAGCTGTCAGTTTAGCTCCTTTTGTGTAGAAAGAAACAGAGAATCTTGCACAAGGGTGATAAAGGCTATAGATAGGAGTGCACTATTTGCAATTAATAACTTATTCAGAGATCACAAATTGTTTCCAAGCAGACACTGGGACAGTTCTTGGCACTTAATGTGATCCTCTTTCAAGAAACTGCAAGTTAAAAAGGGATATAAAGCAACCCAAGTAACTGTGAAATGCAAAAATAGCTTCCAGCTGCCTTTTCTCCCTGCCCTGACCACAGTCATGAGAGGCAAGTCCTGATCCCACTGAAATCAACAGAATTTCTGTCAGTGCCCGTAGCAGGGCCAAGCTTTATCACTGCTTCTATTAATAATTCATTCTTCAGAATGACATTATGTGTATTGTGCCAGTGGCTTTGCTTTTTCCATTGGGATAAAAAAATAGTGCAAAACAGATTTGGAGAATGTTACCAGTTCTGATATTGGGATTAGACTAACTGAGAAAAAGTTGCACCACGTTTATGTTCCTCAGCATCAATTTTCCACTCTTGCTAGCTACCCTAAGCGCCAGTTCCACTTGAACTTTTACTTAAAATACTGTTACAAAAGAGGAAGACATAACAAAAACCTTTGTTTTTATGCAGAGAAAGGAAGCATTAACAAAAATGGCAGAAATGGGCTCAGAAAGATCATAATTGAGGCTTACAATTAAAGCTTATGATGCCATAACCTTTCTTGCCTGAGATACTCTTAGATAGCACTCTGAGATTAGTCAGTTAAATAAAATGGAACTCCATGACATTTCCATGAAACACGTTTGCATATAATATACAAATGTGATACTAATCACCTACCTATTGCTCAAGCTCTGTGCAGCCCTTTTGCACCTTTTTAGCCAACAAAGACATTCTCTCAATATCCACTAACCTGTTGCTCAACTGAGGGTATTTGTGCCCTTCCGCAGCCAAGTTAAGTAAATCGTAACACAGTTGGGCACATCTGTGCTCATTTTAACCAAGCAGCCAGGGTTTTCCAGAATGATGTACAGTCTAGCACAGGTTGTATCAGATGAGCGTGCCAGCCTTGCTCGTCATCACTATGAGAGATAACACGACATGGGATGAATGGTACCTCTGTGTATATCTCTGTATGGCAGGGCTCAGGCCTGAACTCTCGATGTCACATCCTTCCTTTGTAACACTGGATTCTTAGGTGCAAACCACAGCACTGCCAACAAAATTGACTGACCTGGAGAAGAAAACCTCTTCCATTGACAATGTCTCAATGCAATGAAAAATCTGTCAGCGGTCAGTTCTTTTTAGTGAAACTGAAAACCAAACAACTTCTAGCCATAAGAGATCAACTCGTGCAACAAGTCAACTTAGTTCCTGGATTTGCAGCTAGAAGAAGAGCCCAAGTCGGAAAGATGTATCGTGAGTTGCATGAATATATAACCAATGAAAAATCTCACAAAAATCTTCATTATTTCTTTGCATCAGAATTCTTATCTGTAAAGCATTACAAAACACTTTTAAATCTTAGAATTTAAAAGTAGTACAAGAATTATTAGAACATCAGACTGCAGAATGACCACATTTTAGATAAATTCATATTCTTTAACAAATCTTGAGTATATATCTGATCCAAGTGTATTATTTTGGATATTTTCTCAGACATGTATTAGTCCAGCAGACAGCGGTTGTTAAATATTTGGAATATTCTATATACTGTCAATGTATGAATGAAGTTTTAGGAATCGCGTGTTGTCATTTAAACTTCACAGTTAACGGTTTAGATAGATACTGAAAAGGATTTCTCAAAAATGAAAAGAAGCCGATGACAAGTTCTAGACATTAGCAGACTATTTACATTGTTAAGCACTTATGCTTCTTACTTCCTAATCTAAATTCTCTGACAAAATACTATAGTATAAACGAACTCTAGACCTGATATGCTGACATGCTAATATTCTCATTCTCCTGGAAAGAAAACAAACTCAGTAATTTTAAAACAGTCACTTGCTTCAACAACACAGAACAACATCGAAAGACTCCACTTCCTTAGAAACTGGATGTAGAGAGCAGTTGCCTGTAGTTTACATTTCTCATCCACTAAAGTTTAGCTAAAGTTTAACAACTATTTTGCTATCATATAAGAATTGCTTATGAAGAATTTCAATAGCGCATATACATTAAAAAGCGTTTTGAAAACACCAGAAACAACATCAAACTCCTCTTAAGTCTGCACAGCCACTGAAGTCCCTACAAACCCAGTAAGACTGAACTGTATCTCACCAAAGCGTCTTCGCACGAAGTATGGAGTATAGCTATGAATTGTTTCTTAAAGAGCAGGTAACACCCACATGATGTTAAATTGTCTTCCCTTCATGCTTCTGATGGGAGAGGACTCTTGTTCCCCTTCCTTGTTGTTATTTATGGAGTAATGTTAATTAAAAACAAAAGGAGCTGGTATTTCTTCACAAGTCTGGTAAAGATATTTTACACTTCTGGCATGCACCCACCTCCAAACTGGAGAGTGCTACACTTCACCATAAAACAACAGCTGATGATTAAGATCTTTCAAGAAAGGATTTTAAACCTATGGTAATAACTGTGGAGAATTTGCAGAGAGAAGAATTAAACGTTGCTAAGGTTTAATCACAGCACAACTTACATGATATCAAGATGATATTGCCACTTCAAAACTCTCTGAAACCTGAATCTTAATGCCCACAGCTATAGTGAGTAGCTTAAACATCTCAGTCTATAAAGTTATTTTGGGCAGATTGTTCATTCTTTTTTAATTACAGAAGGAAAATAGCACAGATAAAATTAGGTAGGTTTTATTTGGAACGTTAAATATCGATAATACTGGTGAATAGAGCAAAGAATTATTGATTAACTGTCAAGTGTACTTGGTAAGTGGTCGACACGTTTAATCAATGAGTTAGTACCCTGAATAGAGTGATCCTTAAAGGACTTCTCCAAATTTAGAGACTGACAGCCTTCTGTTTTATTTTCAACTTACTAAGCACGTGCTGTGTGTAGCGCAAAGTATTTTTGTCACTGGCCTAAAAATAAAACTTGTTTTCCTGGATGCATTATGTACTTCTCTCTGGCAACAACCATTTCACACTTGCAAATTAAACCGATTCCTGTCAAGTGACTGAGAGTCACGTTCATTTCAGTAAATCCAGAGAGATCTGGTAAACTGTCAAAATGAGTTTGGTTAAATGTTAGCAAAGTTCAAAAGGAGAATAGAGAACATCAGTTATAGTGAATTCCAAAAAGTAATTTGTGTCAAGATTACTTTAAAAAAAAAAAAAAAAAAAGTCACAGAAAAGGTATTCAAACCCTAGAGAACCATGCTCAAACCCTCTCCACAGTTTCTGCCCTTTGTACACTCTGGCATTTAAATCGATTTATGGAAAGCTTCCTCAAGACCAATCACTGCCTACTTGTTATTATATTCAATACAATAGGAAAACCATTCTACTCCACTGATTCATATGGAAATCATTTTGGAGGAGCCCCAAAAACCAAAAAGCCAACCTACTACTGGAAGACAAACTATCAGAGAGTGGTATTTCATGTTTACTCATATGGAAATACATACAATACTGAATATGGACAGAAAGAAAGTTTAAAATGTGTATGGAAAGAAAGCATAAAGCTATTTGAAAAACAGCTGTAATGAATACAAAAGCTGACATCCTAGGCTGTCCCTTCACTCCCGCAGAGATGACCTGGGGTTTCAAGGAAGTGGTACAGAATGGGATACAACATTCCAAATACAGACATGGAAAAAAGACAATGTTTTGGTGCTGAGCCAACATGAGTAGTATTTTACAGAGCTGACACTCTGGAGAATTGCATAAGAACACTTGGGTTGCATTTGGCCAAAATTTCCACAGAAAACCCATTTAAAGTTCAGTTCTACTAGGTTATATAGTTCTTGAATACACATTGTGATTTATTCTAGTGGAGTCTCCCATAAAAGGCTCTGAGATACATCTGGAAGTATGACAGACTCTGTACTATTCCATACATGTTGCTGTCCGTTTGAAAGCTGGAAATGTATGAATGCACCACATGATTTTTGCTGAAGCCCTATATAAACATTCCTTCTGGATTTGTTCTCAATGACTGTTCCACTCAAAGCATTTAAATGCAACACAGTACATAGCTGGTAAGAAAAGAAGTGTTTCCTTTGTCAATTTTTTCCTTTAACTCTAGCTCCTGCTATTGCCATTATTTAATGAAAAGAAGGAAAAAAAAAATCACCATGACATTTAATGAATGTGGCTTGTTTGAATTGTGCTTATGGAAAAATTAATCTCTATTTCTGTGACACTCTTTCAAATCCTACCACCTCAGCATCTTTATTTAAAGCAATACAGCTACGTTGCAAGATGCTGCACGGGTTATGACAATTTGCAGTGGGTAACTGGGACACTGTAAGCACACCCCTTACAAAGGGACTGAACTCCCATGATTAACCCTTTTACTTCAGATAATTGCTTTTATCTCCTCATCCGTCATCTCCACATAGGAGACTTGGACAGCAAAGACTTTGTCAGATTGCTTCTGGGGAACCAAGTGGGCTTCTCATGTACCAAATTGTAACCAAATTGTTTGAACCCAGCTGTGTGTTGTTCCACTTCATGCCTCTCCATACTCACATCCATCTTGTCCCTGTACCAGACAATAGAGATGTTCTAGATTTTTTTGAAGATATAAATACTTAAAAGGGTAGGAAAAGAGATTAACTTGAACACAAACCCAGGACAAACCACAATCTGACCATTCCCTTACCTCTGAGCAAAAAACATATAACTTTGTGAAAACAATTTTTTTTCCCCTTCCATGCACAGGTGATTGCACTGTAGCAAGCACTGAATAAAGGTGTAACATATTATTTAATGTAACTTTTTGGCAACTAGTGGCTCTTTCAGAATTAGACTGTTTAATTACAATTAATTAGTGCTGTTTAATTACAATTTCCCTATAAATCTGAATACAAAAAAAAAAAAAAAACGGAAAGAAGTTACTACATATACTGAAAATGTCAGAAAAAGCAGACTTTCCTCATAATCCAAATCATAATACAAAACTTACCAGGCATAGTATTGGATCATTTGGGAAATCACACTTTTCCTCTCCCTTCTAACCACTTAAGTTTAGTTGTCAAAAAATAATGGTACGTCTATTAACTCTACTGCCTGAAAAATTACAGCATACAGAATCATAGAATATCTTTGGTTGGAAGAGACCTTCAAGATCATTCAGTCCAACCCTCGACACAACACTGCAAGCTAAATGATTTCTGGGTTGAAATATCAGAGGTGCAGCAACTGTGTAATCAAGGTAAAAATCATGTTGAATTCCGATAAGTTGATGCAGACAGTAACACTTTTGACACAATGACAGTGATGGCAACGCGCTTGTGTCAGAGAGGCTGAAAGACACCAAGAACTGGGCTTTCATCGACCGAAAGACCCAGCACGTCCCCGAAGCATGCAAATGGAATAACCATGTTCTAAAGTAAAAGTTACTCAATCTGCTATGATGTCTCCTTAGAGGAACTCCTCCTTAATTACCAAAAACTACATGCAATTTCTTTCTTAAAATATAGTCAGAATGAACTATCTGTTCCAATAAAATTGTCAAAAGATTGCCATAAGCAAGTGATAGTGGAGAGAAGTAGTGACATTTTGAAGGCTCAGTATGGTCTGCTATTTTTAAAGGGGCATTCTTTTTACATGCTGTACTGGCATATGTTAAAGGAAGATGGCACGATTGCTACCTTGAGCTAGCATCAAAAAAAAAAGAAGAAAAAAAATCATCCACCTCATGACATTATCCTTTATAAATCAAGTATGTCCAGTAAGGATCATAAGGTTTCAGTTTTAATGCATTAGCCATTTATTCTAATGAACTCAACACGTAAAATGCTATAGTTTATTCTTCTTGATAAATGAAGGCATTTATGTACAAGCACAGGCACACAGTATGAACCTTGTTCTTCAACACCTTCACGAAATATATTTGAGTTGCAATTAAGACTAAGAGAAAAATATTCAAAGAAAATAAAGTGCTGTCACCTGTACTCTGAAGCAAGGAACTAGACAGCAAGAGAAACACTTTGGTTTGTTTTTTTTTTCCCCTGGAAGGAAAAGCTTTTCTACAACAGAGAACAACTACTGGAAATAAAACAAGATTAACCCGTCTGTCTTAATCCTTGCAGCAGGCAAGAGAGGTATCACTTGACAGTTGTCCTAAACTAACTGATTCAAAAGCAAAACTGTATCTATTTCACAATTTGAATCAACTTCCATCACAGAACAGAAAGGTGGACATGGAGAACTGAACTAATTCATCTTCATAAGCCAAAGCGGGACCAACTCTGCTTGAATTATCCCTAGAAAATGCTTGTTGAGTCTGCTCGTAAGTACTGCAGTGACAGAGGCTCCAGTATTTCCCCAAGCAATATATTCTAGGACGCAACTATTTTTACAATGGGATTTTTTGCCTGATGTCTAGGCTAAGTCTCCCTTGCTGCACTTTAATTCCATTATTCTCTATGCTGTCCCCAGCAGCAATGGAAAACAAATTATTCCCTCTCTCTTTGAAGCAATTTGGAGACACTTGGAGACTTATCATGCTCCCCCTTCTCCTCACTCAAACTCAACAATTAAAACTCTTTCAGCCAGGCAGGTTTCCTAAGCCTCTCTCCAACCTTGCCCTCGCCTCTGGATTCTCTCCAGCCATGTGAAGTATGCAGCACAATATCCTGAACTCCAGGAGAAATAAAAACAAAACCAAGGCAAGCTTGCTTTGTGGGCCTTGTGAGCAAGGCTCTGTTCCCCCACAGCAGCAGCTGCTTCTTTGCAGGGTAACAACATTGGTGACCAACACTCACGCTGTCACCTAAACCAATCCCCACATCCTCCACCCGACTTGGCCAGACATTTCCTGGCTGGTAATAACAACACAAATAAGATTTTTTCCTATCTGCACTGGGCACCAATGGTGTGGTTTCAGTAGCCAAGTGCCTGTGTGTGGGGAGACCACAAACTCCATTGCTGCTGCGGCCTAACAGGAACAACTCACTGGGCGCCAAAACTGCTGTCACCAGCAGGGTGCGCGACGCTGCCCTCAAATGCAGTCCTGAAGGAGCTGTGGCAGCTCTGACGATGAGATGTGAGGAACCACATAAGGAGAGACCCAGGGAGATGCTTGAGGAGAGGTGAGGAGAGAAGGAGGGATGTGGGGACCTGTGGCCAGAGCTGGCCTCCTCGACGCAGGCACCCTGTGAGGTGACTGAGGGAATACGCCGGGTGGAGACCTGCTGAGGGGCCTGTGCCTCAGTCGGAAGGCAGAGGATTGGTGATTGGGTTAAACTGAGACTGAGAAATGAGGAGGAAAGGTGCTTATTTAAATGTTTATGGGCTTTTTTTTCCCCCCCCTAATATTCAAATTACGGATCAGAAGCTGGTATTAACTGCCTATTAACTGCCAACAAATTAAACTGAATAAAAATTCCCCAAGTCAAAGGCCATTTTTACCCATGGCACTACCCACATGGAATACTTTTCGTCTCTTCCCTCAGAGCTGCATCCCACTCTTTTCCAAACTACCTCTGCAAATTCTGAAGATCATTTTGCACTTTTATCCTGCTGGAGGCCTAAAAGCACAGTATCAGTCTTGGGAACAAACTCCAAAATGATCAGGGATTTTTTTTTTTCCCCAAAGTGAGTTGAAAGAGGTAACTGCAGTGGACACTAAGAATGAAAGAGAGTATCTTTTAAATTTGCACTGGTACATTGTAGTGTCCAAAATACTTCAAGTGCATGTACACAAGAGTGCTACACAGAGTAGGTAAGGATCATATTTATACTCTACTTACCCAGAACTGTAATATTTTAAGTGTTATTCTGAAATGTTCTAGAGAGCTATTATTGAAGGTTAATTTTTCCACTTGATTTATCACACCGTAGATGCTGCCACACTTTGGAACAAGAGTGCCATGGCTGCAGCAGCAGCCATCCTTCCACAACCCAGCCTGTTACAACTCAGGGACTCTGAACTGCCCAAGAAAATGAACTTTAATATGTCACTTAAGGTGACAGATTAAGTACAATCTCAACAATTTATGTCATTGCATTTTTGAAGTTGAATACATGGAAAAGAAGTCGTCAGCAGGAAATAAAGGTAGGTTCAATACTATCAGCAACAACACACAAACTGGGTGCCCCTCATCACTCCAGTCCTTGCAGAGGAGGGTGGGAGCGAGATTTTGCTGCACCCAGGAGCAGCAGCACCCTTGCACCACCAGCAGCTCAGGGCAGCACTGCACCGTGCAAAACAGTAGTGACACCTTGTGTGCAAAGAAGACATAAAACTGCTTGATTTGGGAATCTAGGTTGAGGAAAGCATTGCTTTCTAGTATGCTGAAACAAACCAACCAAACCAACAAACGAACAAAAAGTTTTCAGTAAGATGAAACCTGTAAGATATATTTACTAAAAAGGCTCATGCACCACAACAGGTAAAACCCAGCCACCATACTAGGCTGTACAAAATAACTGCTGTGATTTTCCTAGGGTGTCTTTGTAGGAGAAGGTGCAGTATGTTTAAAGATACAGTGCAGCAATGGAGACTACGATTTGGAGCTGCTTTCTCATGCTGGCTTTCTCTTTGACGCTAGGGAAACTCCTCACCTTCAGCACTCAGTTTCTCAACATACGTGTAAGAAGCATCTTCCCAGTCATCTGAGTAACTGTTCTGAACAATACCAGGGCAGTTTTTCATCATTTCACATTTCAGCAGTTTTAATAATTTTTAACTACCTCATGGAGGTGCTGCCTGTGTCAGTCAGTTAATGTTTGGGTGATAGTTTCAAAACACAAAAGTCTGGTAGGATGACACAGCCAAAGTTAATAAATGATGCTGTTGTTCCTTACATTAATAACGTCTTCATAAAGGATGCCCTCTGAAAAAGCACAGACTGCTTTTGTGCTGTATTTCAAGTGGCAATAAAAGCATCATAATTAGATATTTTGCTGGTTTTCAATCCTCTTTATAAACAGTTTTTTGTATCAACTAAATTAATTTTCTTTTTAATTTAAAAGAACTGGGGAGAACACTCAAGAGAGGAAGAAAGTGAGAAAGAAAGAGAATTGCTTGTCACATTTCTCAGCCCTCTGTAGCTCTGTACTGAAAATGTACTTCTATGATTCAGGAGCTGTGAAAATTCAGGCTGTGATCAAACAGGCTGGAAGGGAAATGGGGGCTGACTTAAAGAGGGAGGTGTTGCTTTTGTTACATATTTTACTTTAATGTAACACACAGCTGCCAATATGAAAAAAATATGAACCTACTTCTTATTCTGTGTTAGAATATACCATGAAATATCAGCATGCCTCGTTACATAAAGTCGTAAGTGATGCACCACCTACTTTTTTTTTTTTTTGTTAACTTTTGTTTATGATTTAAACCAATAATCAGACTAAACACTTGGAAATAAATTAAGCCTTTTCAGACTGATTAAATTGGCTTTAAACATGTGACTTCAGCAGATCTAATCATTCCAGGATAGTCAGGGAGTTAATCATGCAAATGTCTTCAGATATTTCAATTTGCAAAGCTGTGCTTTGTAGCATGCACTCTTCCAAAGCATCTGTATTCTGCAGTGTGAACTGCAACTGTTCAGTGGCTGGGCAATAGAAAAACTTATTAACTAGTTAAACACTAAGCCAAATAAAGTAATACAATTAAAAAGTTATAATCAGAAGAATATAAAATTTGCCAGAGACTTTATGCTATTGTAGTAGGTATTGGCCCACTGACTCCAATTAAAGAATACAGAATAGATCCAACACCAAACACGTTTCCCACAACTTTGTTGCCTGTGCACAGATTTTCAAAATAACTACATGTACCTCATGGAATTAGACTTTTCTGTGCCCACTGCACATGAGGAGAGCAACGGTCTTCCTAAACGATCCTTGCTCACTCTTCTTTGGAGACAGGCATCCTCCATCAAATGTGAGACTCATTTACTATTCAGAGTCATCCTTTTTTTCTACCTTCCTTTCTGTGTGAAGGAAAACTTTAGGATGAATGGGGTGAACCGTGGATTTCATCTTTCAGCGAAAACCCTATTTTATTTTGAACAGAACCTGAACCTTTCCTACCATATCCTCCTCCCTATCTCTGGGATAGGAAAACATTGTCTCTAGGTCACATATTTTGATGTTACAGCTGATCTCCTTTGAAGTTCTCACTTATTAGAGCAGTTCAAAAAGGACAGAATATGGTAAAAGAAACACCACAGTTTTATGAAGTTAACTTAATTATAATTTCATAAATGATCTGTTCTCTACTGAGGCAGTTATTTTCACTTGCATTAAAATATGTTATGGCTGTTAGTAAGACTTATATGTATTGCTTACTGTCTGAGTTCTGTTCCTTAATTAACCCACCTAGACACTCGAAACAAGTAAGGATAATGAAAATGGAGCAGCTCAGTCAAGAAAACAAACTGTAGCTCAAAAAACCTTCAAAGAAAGTTCCCTGAGTTTTAAATTCTGCCCTGTAATCAACTAGCAAAATCCAGTTTTAGTTCAGCTGTACAAAACATTTAGCATTATAAAATGCAGCCAACCAATCAGTCTTAAAGAGAGTAAAATAGGGAAGAAGATTAAAGTCTGTCTTATGGATAAGACAAGGAAGGATAAAAAGATAGCTAGAAGTTTGACAACTCCTGCACACCACCAAAAGATGTCAGTGATATCTTGTCATTTTGTAAATGAATAAAACTGTTCTTGCTTGCCTAAGTAAGAAGAGTAAGGGTTACAATGAGCATTCTACAAAACAGTGAAGCATAACTGGCCAATAAGACTGTTGAGAGATGAAGACACAAATCCCAAAACCAATAAGCAATAGAATTGACTGGAGTTACAATGGAGACACCATTACACAGTATTTATTTTGCAAAATTTAAACCAGTTAGTTTGCTAGAACTGGTAAGAAATGTAAGACAAATCTAGCTCTTAAAAACAGAGTCCCAGAGTTGGTTTGTTTCTTCCCATGCTTTCCTCCTACACTCAGGAAGTCTTCAATGACATTAAGGTTATGATGGAAAAATGATTCCAATAGAAGTCTATAGAGATTTTGTTAATATGCCTTTATGATGTGATATTATGACGGCAATTCAATTTCATTGCAGGCCTAATGAGACCGTGTTACAATGTCAAAATGAAAGGAAACTATATCAATCAAGTTATAGTACCCTGAGAGAAAGAAAAACCTAAAGAAATTAACCCCATTAAAAACTATTTTAAAACAACATTAAGATTTAGTGAATTCAGAATTACTTTGCTTTTGTTGGTTTAGTGCTTCAGGTAGAAGCTAAATTTGGCACTGATTTACAACTCATTAAATATATTGACATCAGGGGAATCAGTCAAAGTTTTAAGGAAACACAAACAGAAGAAAATTCACAGCAAGTTCTGTGGTTACGAAAAAACACTGGGCGCGGCCTGATTTGTCCAACTGCTAAAATCTTTTTTTTCCTCTTCAGCAGAACCAGAATTTTAACTTTTCCTCACTTTAAACCATCCATAATTTGGCCAGTGTTTATGAATATAAGTTCTTGTACCTCAACTCTCTTGATACCATATTTGAATTTGTACTGAACACTGTAGAAGTAGATCCCCAAAACTGCAAAAGTGAATGGAATTCAAGCAGAAAATTCTTACTGAATTTCTTAGAAACAAATATGCCATTGCCAACAACAAAGGTAAGAGCTAATGCATACCCTCTGAATATAAGAGGAGCCTTGGTTAGGTCCCAAGTCATCAAAATTGAGGCTACTGGGGTGTGCCACAACTGATAAATTGCCTTTGCCAGCTACACCTCTGGAATCACCTATAAGGGAGGTTAAGGTAAAGTTAGGAAAACAGTCTTAAGTCTATTTTAAAATATTCAAATGCCTGTATTAAAAAAAAAAATTAAATAACAAAAAGTACAAAAACTAGACATAATGATTTTTTATTTTTACCTTTTGGCAAGAGAGACCTTTGCATGGGCATGTTTTGAATTTTTTATCAATAATTTTTGTCCTTTCCAAGATAATGTTTCCTATTAAGTGCAGAAGTTAGAGCTGTAATATTAATGACAACTCCATAGAGGTTAGCATGTGTATTCCATTTAAAATGTGCCACTGTCATTTTCCAAACCACGTGTCAGTGGCAATATAAAGTTCTAGCCCCTGTAAAAACTACCACCCACCTGAACAGGTTATGACCTTGCTAATGCACCAGACAGGGCAATACTATCTTTATATAATAGGTACATCCCAATTTTCAGTAGGCTACTTATAAGGATGGAAATTTAAGACACAGCAACCCACTAGCACCAAACAGTTTGGGCATGAACCAAAATACTGTAAAAAGTAAAATATCACAGTTTTCACTGCGCCATTCCTCATCTTTCAGCTCACAGTGTTTGTAGCTGATGTTTATGTGGCACTATGAAGAAATCCACAACAATTCCATTGACTTTTCTTCTGTTACTGTTGAACGTGCAGAGATGGCACTTTGTCATCACTGTATTAGGGAAAATTATTGGAAGGAATGTGTGAGCCACTCTAAACTCAAAATCCAGTTGTTTATATCTTTGCTTGTCCTTGATATACATAAACACACACCCCACACACATGCAGAACATTTTTTTAAGATGCCTGGCACAAAATGGATATGTTTTCAGCTGTTTACAGTAAAACGTGAATGAACTTTTTGCTTCCAACATCGTTATTTATTACATGCACATATCTCAGTTAGAGATATTCTGATATAACTCATTTACATCAGATGTAAATTAACTGTACTTTTTGTCAGTATAGTAAGTTTCTGCTACTATTAGTAGCCTTAGCAGAGACAAGCTTTAGTTATACAAGCATTATACTAACTGCACATTATTTTTAAATTTTCACAAACCTATTTTTGTTGGTGCTATCTGGTAGGGAGAGTTCACAATGACTTGAGAATGGATTCACTGAAACTTGTATCTATCTCGCAAAACAATGTTGACTAGAGTATAAGTTCTACTACAAAACTACTAGGTCTACTGCTGTCAATACTGTAACGACAGTAGTAAAGAGAAATACAACACTGAAATTGTAAATAAGATAATAAAGTTTAAAAATTATGTTCCATCCACTGATATTCCATCCAGGCCATACGAATCATGACCTTAAATCAGGTGATTTTATATATATATATATATATATATTCAGTTCAGATTAAACATTCAGTGAAGAACCTACAAACTAACACAGCACCAAGAGAATCTACTAGCGGAAACATACAGCAGCACAGATGTGCAAACTTTTCTTGCTGACCAGAAATCTAAATTCATTGCTCCCTAATCATTATGTATAAGAAAGTATTTTTCCAAGGGTATGCACATTTATTTCATCCATGAGTTCTTGTGTGCTGAACTTCCCAAGAGGGAGAAAGAAGGCTCATTAGAGAGAATTTTGATCCTGTGACCTTGTCCATAATTAGTTTAACTACATAATGACTGACTGGAACAGTTTCCTTCAGAACACGCATTGTATCAGTATGAAGATACTCACGTATAGCACAAGAGAGTTAACATATTGGCATAAACATTATTTTATTTTATTGCAGTTGAACTATTCATCATAGGGATTGCACCGATTCAACTATTTAAATAGTAAAAATCATTACTCTGACCAAAATACTTATTACAAAAGTTGGTCATACGCAAGGTCCATTATAAAAATCACATCTCTTGCTAGCACCTTTCTTTGAGCATCTGACGGATTGCCTTTGCAGTTGGCATGTTCAGATGGCTATAATCTGGCTTTAGGATAATGTATATGATATTACATTCTTTTTCTGTATTGGTATAATCTGTAAAACAAAGCCATAAAGATTTAAAACTAGATAAAGTCTTACTAGATAAAGACACCTGCACCTAATGCAGCCTAGTTTGTATATTACAAACATGATCTTGCTATTCAGCGTATTCATTCAATACATTTATTCATCTTTGAAAGTGCCTGAAGGTTCCACAACATAATCTAATTTGGAAACTTACATAGATTTCCTACATGTTTGGCAATTTTCTTGAAACATACTATTGTGTTTCTTTATAAACAACGATACCAAGATATTGTCAAAATACCCAGAAAAATAAGCCAACACCACAAATCTGATACAGTTATGAGCTGGCCAATAGACATTTAGTCTTGTGAATAAAAGTCAGGTAACTTAACAGATTTGAAACAATCTGAAGTTGTTGGATATAGTTTACGGCCTCACTCATGGAGTCTTCTCATCATTGAATTCCTCAGGATGACTTCAGGAAGTGATTAGTAAGAAGTTAAGATTCTTAAGCAGTGCTTTTCCCATCTCATGCAGATGGTTGAAATGTTCAAAGTTTTTCCATTTCAAAGCAAACTCAACCAAGACTATGCCAATCCATTATATTAATAAATCTTCATCAAAATAGAAACAGATCATTATGAACATCATGAACATTATGTTCAGAAATTAACATTAATGACCAAGATTTAAATCTGATTTCCTGGATTAGACATTAAGTGCTGTAATTTTAATTTATATTTTATCCATACAAAAACTTTCCTGTTGTGTCAAGGCAGCTTACACTCTTCTTGGTGAAACAGTTTTGAAAAATTCTAAGTGTACAGTGCGAGATACGACTGTCAGTCCACCTATTTTTTCACTGCTTCAGTGATTTGCTGGGCATACTCCCCTCTACTAAACCAGGCTCACAATACAAGCAATCAATTTTCCTTTTCATAACTGTGCATACAATTCCAAATGGCAGATTTACATGTAATTCCAAATTTCATTTTAAAAGACTGTGGCACATTTGCTACTTTCTTTTACTCATGACAGAGAAGGCCTAAAAGAAAAGACTACAGCCTACAGGTTTTTCATAGCTGAAACGCTTTAGAACTCAACGCCATCTGGTTCTGCCAAATAACTTCTTCTATTAATACCTGAATTTGAGGTATTAATGTTTTCCTGGCAAGGATAGGTTCCAGTATTGAAATAATCTTGAACTCTTCATTATTAAATACACATGGAAAATCGTAACTTTTTGATAAGACCTTAGGTTCATGTCATTTTGTACCTTGATTACCTTGACGAATGACCATCTAGAGACTTGGCAGCTCTCTGGAAATTTTCCCCTTATTGATATTTTGAAAAAGTATCATAATTATGCAAGCTCTTAGAAAACTATTGATCTCTTTTTCTTCTGCTGCTCTGTAATGTCTTGGTTATATCCTTTTGTATTATTTTTTCAATGACATTCCAATTCCTTGAGGGAAACCTTCTTACATCTGTAGACTTTATTAGCCCACAAAGTCATGCTAGATTTTTTTTTTATTATTTCTTTTTTTTTATATGTCCTGAAGTATGTTTTGGTATATTCTAATGCAATTACCCTGATTCTATCAATATAGTTTTTTAAATATTCTACCTATCACTTGCAAAATTTCTGCCTATCGGCAGAACTCTTTCTATTGCCTCAATTCTCTTTTTAGCAGAACTTCTCATTCGTACGTAGTTCCCTTTTCTACAACTATGTATCTGTTAACTTTGTAGAAACCATAATTGTTTCTGTAGAGAGATTAAATCTGGCTGTGCTACCTACTGTCAGTGTAAAAAAAGTGGCTCATTCTGCAGCATTTCTTGTCAACTAGGCCAAGGTTTATACCTCCTAGGGGTTACCAAACTATGCCATATGAAGTAGTTATTTATGGAATCTGAAAATTGAATCTGTGCACCACATCTCCCATGACATTTCTTGTCTTACCTAATTGAACCTTATTATCATCAAGATTCCTTCTCTCACAGGTTGAGTTCCCTTAACACACTAAATTCACTATTGCTATACCGTTTCATAACTGCATTACAGACAAATACTGGTTTTCCTGAAATGTCAATAAGCCTGTGTCACTCACTAACACACTCACCTATCTGATTTTTCTTAGTTTCCATTTGCATTCAACTTCGGTCTTTCCATCAGCAGTCTCCTTAGTGTTTCCCCTATACTTTGGGTATTAATATTGAAATGTTTCAGTATTGTCCTTCCAGGAGGTGCATTTCTAGATTGTTCGATTCTAGCATGTGTGTTATGTTCATAAAGTCATTTTCCAATACCTTTTCCTAGACTCATGTGTGAAAAAAAATACGTATTTCTTTCATTTAAAGGGTGTAGCAGCCTTAGCAATGTGCTCTTAAATGTACAACAGCTTTTCTCCACTCCTTTGTCTATCTTTAATTTTAACGCTAGCAATTCAACTTAGTTTTGATTATTCCTCCTGTGCCTACTCCTTTATTTCAAAAAGTTCTCCATTTCCTTAAGATGATGCGTTTTCCATAAAGCATATTAATTTCCTCAGCTACATCTTCAAATGCTGCGTCTCCATCGTTCTGTCTGGCCCCAAGACCATTTCAAAGAACTAACTTCCTACGTGGATGTTTCCATTTTAACTCCAGCACCTCTTCAAACAATTCTTGTATTGCTGGCACAACAAATACAAATGCAAGTTGCTCCCTTGTATGTCTGTTCCAAAAAGAATAGCCCAGGAATGTCTATAGACATTTCACTAAGACATTTCTTTGATAACTAACCTGCCAAATAATATCACCACTTAATAGTGTGAATGCTGAAGTGGTTTTACTCTTGTTATAGTTATTTCCATGATTAGCATGCACTATGTGTTTATATTTTTCTCAAGTATTGGGAAATCAATTAAAACAATATAATGCCACTGGGAAAAACATCATTTGCAAAATAATTATAAGCAATTGGCACCAGATGTTCTATTCCTTCAAAATTTGCATGTTCCGTTTTAGAATATTTATATTTTTTCTTCTGGAGAAATGTTTAAGTAATAATACCTCACAAGGCTGGATTTTTATTTCTAACTTTAGTTTCCTGACAGTGTAATTCAAAGACAAAGCCCAGGTCCTACTTCCAAAGTCAGTTACATTTCATGGTTTCATCCCTGCCATATAAATACAGTATCTTCAACCATAGTTATCCTTATCTACTGATCTTCTAGAAGCAGAGATAAACAACATATTTTAACAATACTACTCTGCTCAACCTGAAGCTAAATGTAATCAAGAGACTGATAAGAAGCTTTTCCTAAATACAAGAAAACTTGAATATTCCTGTCATGGCTGTTGGCTGCTTCTTGTTCATAAAGTTTCACCCAAAGAACTGAATTTATTTCACCTAAAGAATGAAAGATTTTAATCTAAAATGGGAACCTTCTGAAAGCCCTAGATCAAAATTCATCTAATCAAAGATTTGTTTTGACTTGTATGCAGACACACATAGCCACTTGGATAATCAGAAGAAGAGATGGTAAAATACTTGAAATATAGTGAGTTCTTGACTGTGTCTGCTAGCTTTGCAATAGTGGATTGTGAAAAAGCAAAATCATTTACAATAGATGTAAATTTTCATTTGTCACTAAAAACATTCCTTTCTTTAAACAGTAGAAGTTTCATTTAAAAAAAGAACATTGTTTCCTCAAAATTATCACTCATGCGTCTTTAATTTCGAGGGCGAAAACCAGAAAAAAGCAAGATTATTGATTCTATTCAAAATACTAATTAATATTTTGCACGATGGAAAGCAATACAGAAGTGGTGGCACTGCCTTCACCTTTTTCCCACGTCAGGCACATAAGTTTACCAAAAGGGCTTTATAAACTCGCTAGTAAGGTTTTATTACGCATCTCATTCTCACATGAGAACAGATGTGAGAACAATGACCTAATCAGTTAAAGAAAAAGAAGCATACAATAGAAAAAAATACAAAACTAAAATGGGTTAAATGATTACTATAGCTTTTCAAGATGGATGTCAATAAAATTATTTTTCAGTGGCTTTCTGGTAGTAATACACTTTTACAGGACCCTCTGTGGTCCTGGCTGTGCTAAAAGCTCTTTTCTTGTTCTGTTTTCATGCAGACACTACTCCTGTTCGTCTTTTTTCTCCCACAAGTATTCTTTATAAAAAGGAACAGTTCTCTCTCCCACACCTGGCTTCCTTCACTCCAGGGTGTTGCAGTCAGAAAAAAAAAGCAAACAGGAAAACTTTCTCTTTGCTGCTGAGATGTACTGATTTATTTTAAAGTCCAGGTGTCTATTAACACTATCAGCACTTATCAACCACTAATAAGTAAAACTCCAACATTCAAGAGCTAGTTTTCCTCAGAATGTTATTTAATCTCTTTTCTATCAATGCAAAAAAGTCTCCAAGAGGAAGCCTTGGAACAAGTCTGAAATCATACTGTCCTCTTTATGGCATGTTGCAGCAGAGACTCCATCGGAGACTCTCTTGTGATGGTTTCTTTCATTTCACAAGGAAGGAAGAAAGAGAAACTCATAAAGCTATCCTACAGTGAAGGGAAATAAACAGTTACACAGACACCACATTTTGAAATTATTTTTTTTTTACTAAAGGAAGCAAGAACTGGAGCTAAATGCTTTCCCAGATCACTCTTTACTCACCTACCACCCTATAAATGAATTTATTGCCAAGTCTACATGTGGTTAAAAAAGTACATCCAACTTGTGCTTGGGTGTGAGTGCAGACGGATTTTAACCCATTTCATAAATCAAGACATAGCTATGGTGGGTTCATAACTTAAAAGATAACTTCAGAGAGGAACTGCTGAAAGACTACATTTACTGATTATCCTCAGTTTCTTTAGTACAGGCCATACCATCCCTCTCAGGGTTCTTTAGTTTATATCAAACTAGTCAAGATGCAATATAAAGAAAAATAAGCATTTAAGATTTGCTCCTGAAACCTGCAGGCCCAGCTGAGGCACAGAAATGTCTACCCTCACTAAGCAAACTATTATTCAGAACATCTGCCTTTCCAGTGCAATGCGAGTTCCTGTCACTCATCATTGACATGTCTCTATACAAGGACTGATATCCTGGCAGTACATTATTATCTTTCATGAGAATATGCTAATTCCTTTTGTACCACTACGTATGCTGATATACAGTATCCTTTGACATTGACAACGTATTTGAGCGTGATATATTCATTTAAGAGAAAAAAAAAAAAAAGAGTATGCAAAGGCTCTGCAAAAGGCATCACGTATCCGGCAAAAAAAAAAAATGATTAAAAGCACAAAATTATTTTCCTAATAAAACTATTCTCCCAATATGATAATAGAAATTTTACTGCTGATCGATCTCAGGGGTGCCAAGTTTCTACCAGATGTCCATATTTTGGCTTATTAATTACTGGCAAGGTACAATCCTAGCTACGGTATTCCGCAACAAGTAAGGCTTTCCATTTCTCCTTAATTTCTGTGGAATTTTTTTTGACTTATTAGTAAAATGACTTCTAATTAAGCTATTATGATTAAGTATATATTATGACTACAGAGATATTTCTGCCAGTATGTGCAAGCAGCAAGTGACCATAATCATATAGACTTGACAGACGTTAATTATAACACATTATTTTTCAGCTAAGAATGAGTAGGTGGGACTCTCTCAGTATGTCTTCTCATTATATTTTCTATGATACATTACTACTTTTTCTTAATATTTGACATCTCTGACCTTCACTGATGTCCTCAATGATTTCCTCCACCAAGTATTTTACTACTTCACCCTACTCTAATTAATTCTTAACTTTAAACTCTCCATCGACCCTAACTTAACTCTCTGTGGATACAAAAGCTTTCAACAAAAAAAAAATCCTCAGTGATAGTGCCAGAGAGCTTTTTTTCAAGCTTTTGCAGCTTTAAATCTGATGACACAAAATACTAAACCAAATACTGCACTGAACGTCACTAAAGATTGTTGTATTACAATAGCAATGACACTTTTCCAAGTACTATTGGGCTCCGACAACATCACAAAATTGGATTCTGAGTGTGGAAATGCTGGGTACCTGCACTTTCACTTTCAGCAAGGACACTTAGCAAGCACCTGCTCATCTGCGATACACCTCCCGGGATCATGCACAGAGACTCTACTGTAAACTCAGTTCTTTTTTCTTTCACTTGCCAAAGGAATCCTCCCCCTACAACATACATGTAAGTAGAGAACACAGAAAGAAAAGTATTTAATAGATTCCGAAACTTCAGTGAACAGATTCCTAGTTTTTATTTAGTTAAGTATAAGAACAAGGTAAAAATGAGTATTGGTCCCTCAAGTTAAGGGCTGGGTGTCTGGCACTTAGGTTGAGAACAGGTGAGATAAATCCAGTATGGTTAAAATTACAGCACAGACAAGAAAAAGACATTATCCTCTTTCTTTTCTTAGCTGAAAAAAAGCCTTAATATCACTACTATCAAGTATTCTTTACTCCGCATTTAATATTTTGTAAACCACAGTGTTCAAAGCAAACAGCTGAACTGCACAGAGCTTGGCCAGGGAGAATCAAACTATCTCTTTAAACTAATCTCTCAGCAGAGTTAGCTTCAAACCTGCTGGACTGTCAATAGCTGTGGTCTTCCATGGACTGAATTCCCATCACAAAATAGACATTTGAACACCAAATGCAAAAGGGTGTAAGTAAACAACAGTAAATTGACAAATCTTAAGTGATATCATCAATTCCACATTTATTTTGCAGTTAAATCAAAATCTCGGTGATACCCACGGACAGCATTTTTTAGCTCCAGTTCTACATACCTTCAATGACCCTTAGTTGAATGTACACAATATTCACCACTAACATGGCTTACATATTAAAAATCTGTTTACTGATAAATGAGCCGCATTCATTAATTCTAAGTTAAATTGCAAGTCCTGTTCCACCCAGGCAAAGTCTGTTAGTCCAGGTCATTTAGGTTTTAAGCTATAAAGTTGAAGAGTTTTTGAATATTGTGCTTAAATATTGTAGCCTGCTTTTCAATGACGAGAATCAAAGCAAGATGCTAGACTGTAATTTGCCTATTGATCAGTATAGTCTGCATCAGAAAGATCATTTTAAATGGCTTCATGGCTTAAAGCAGACATTTAAAATTTATTAAATACCTTAAATGCGGCATTAAGAATATTAAAGAAACAATGGGAAAAAGGGACAATCCTAAGTATTGACAGACACACGTCTGCATTTACTGGAGACTAAACAATTACAAGAAGCCTCTTTCTATGTTCTTACTGACTTAAATAAAACCCAACCAAAACAAACAATGAAACAAAAAGGAATAGCTGTCATAGCAGGGGGGGAAGTAACATAACTGTAACTAAACCCCAGGTAGCAGTGACACTGCTGTGCCCTTTTAAAGAGCTAAACAATAAAGCATCCACTTTTGGAACCATATAGGCTCTACTTGGGAGTTGCATCAGTCAACTATCAATGCTTTCCTCAGGGCAATACAGATACATATAAAATTAAAACATGGTGATTTCAGCAGCACAAAGGAAGTTTTGTTTACATCAGCAAAGACTTTGCCTCTGAGCTGAGACTCATACAATAACATGCTATTTAGACTCAAGGAATCAATTCATTATTGAAGATATTTGTACTGTAGAAAGGATTCCATCTAGATTGCTTTCAGCAAATGTTTTACTTCCACTGAATGCTTTCGCAGCACTTGATATCCTCATTACACTTGTAATATTATTACAATGATGTCTTCTTATTATGACGTAACCATCCTTTATAAATTTTAACACAAACAAGTACTTAGATTCTTTTTTAAAAAGGTAATTTACCATATGCCCACAAGAAGCCACTTGTCAAAATATCTTTCCTCTCCTTTCTGCCACACTATAAATTATACACAGTTACTATAAGCCTGCTTGATTTCCAATCTCTGTCGTTCCTGAATTTAACCTGTTGTTCAAAACCAGGCAGCTGAGATTGGAGATAGCTGAATGGCATTTTAAGAAGTACAGCATCAACAAAAAGAAAAGAAAAGCCAAACAGCTATTAACCTATACCCAAAGTCAGAGTTCAATCCACACCTAAGGGAAAGACAGAAATGTTTTGCTCCCAATTTGTTCTTTGAGCACTGTCATATCTTGCATAATATCTGTTTCTTTCAGAAATAACATTTTCATGTCAAAGTCTAACTCACAGGCACTTTCAAGGGCTACTTTTAGAGATAACATCTGAGACTAATGAATGCAATGAACTTAACATGACTAAGAAGTTAGTATCAAGTTAAAGCTGTCTTGTCTCTCTGTTCAAGTCATTCTTTTCTTGAAAATAACACACAATACGAGTAATATTCCTCATATTAAAGTTTAGAACTCATATTTGTCTGAAGCATGCTGTCACTGACAACAATATTTACCACCGAGTTAAAAACAACGAGTTGTCAGTTCTGTGTAGTTATCCTCAACTGTCTGTGTACGTACCATGGTGCAGCTGATACAGCCAACATCAGATCAGTCACATTAGCTGTGACTTTAGAGTCAATCTTTTAATTCTTTTGGAGGAGAACACCAGACTTGAATAAAGAAAAAAAAAATACTACTCTGAGCTCATTTCAGTCTTTCACCTTTCCTAGTTTCATCCTCACGTTTTCTATGAGCTTTCATCTTTTCTCACATTCCGCTAGAAACTTTTGTTACACATTCTTCACTTTTTATCCTCAAATGACTTCAAAAAACCTGAATACAAATATTCTTTTACTACAAGCCCCTTCTCTGCAATAAAAACAAAAAGTGTTGTAGCTCTGCCTCATTTACCCTCACAGAGCTCAGATAGGTTTGTGGGCTTCTTTCCTCATGAAAACCAAGACCAAGGGTCTTAAATGTTTTATTTTACTGTTTATCTTGCAAGTCTTGCTGATTGCACATGTGAGGAGTGTTAGTGGTTCTGTACACCTTCCTGTGAAGATTCCTTACACAGACTGCAGAATATTTATCAAAAGCTGCTAAGCTTTTGATGTGTCAGATTTTAAGGGAAAACATTTTCAATACTCTGAAAAATCAACTGAATAGGAAACAATACATTTCCTATGGATCACCTTCTAGTGCATCTTGAATCAGTGTTTCCCACTCCACTATGGCTTAACAAAACAAGCCTCTGAAATTGCCTGAAACTTGCAGAAAAGAATTACAGGTGTAAGCAGATAAACTTTCCAGTGAACTTAATTTGGCTAAATTTAAACACAATGACTTTTGTTTAGCAAAGAATCAGTTGATGTAATTATACTATGGAGTTAACAAATAATGAATAAACTGGTCCTTGTGGAACTTTTTTCCCCTAAATATTTCTGGGACACTTCAACTACTTCAATATTCATAAGAGCATTGAAAGTGAAACTGGCAATCTGAAAGCACTGATTGTTTCAATAAAGGAAACAAAATGCAGACTGGTTTGGGGTTTTTTTTTTGGTTTGACATTGGGAATTTTCTCATTCGTTATTATCACAGAAAATAGACAGCCAAATGAATTCCATTACCTGATTCAGTGACAAAAGATACTTATTTCCTCTGTAGGCATGACATTTTTTGGAGTGTAGTCATCTTTTTGGAGGTGGACACATTCAAGATCATCCACTTCACAGAGGACCCACAAACAACTAGAATCAGCAAAGAGCCACCAATAGTATTCTTCCAATCTTCATGGTCAAGTTTGTTCAAGCATGTCATATCTGTGTTCTCTCTTCTCCATTTCAGCTATCCAAAATAAATAGTTAAAACGAAAAGCAGGCTTTCACCTCACTTAAAAATGAATACAGAACCAGAAGTGGCATCCCAATGGCTCAGTTGGAGTCCTGAAGTGCAATTTCCACATGGAAATACAAGACATTGATGTTAGCGAAGCTCAAACTCCAAGTGTGTATTCCTTAGCTACTTAATAATTTCTCACAGGCTTCATGAGAAACAGGATTGGGAAAAAAAAAAAAAAAAGGATTATTGAAATGTGACACAGAAAACTCTTCTTAGAAGTATTAATCACACATCCATAACAGGATACCTGACAAATGATTCTGTAGGATGTCAGAAAAAAGAACATCACAGCTAACATTCTATTGACCTAGAATACGTTACTTTCCAACAGAAAAGAGTACGAGCAGTAATTTTAAGTCAAGTTGACGGATCTAAGTCCAAATCATCACAAACTTCAAAACCAAATATTTAAGGGTTCTATTAAATAGCCTCAAGAGCTCTTAGGCACCTTCATCCCTTTTCCACTTAGCAAATACACTAAGGGAAAATGCTTAATAAAAAAAGCCTTAAATCCGCACATTCTACTGGTATAAAAAGAAAGTCATAAGGATAAAAGTGTCAAAACTAGCCTGGGGTCTGGCAGCTGACAATAACAACCTGTAGCGAACTCAGTTGGGAAGCTCTCCAGAATCACTCTGGGAGAGTACACTCATTTCAAAATGACAACACATCCTAACTTCAGCCATCTAGCTAGTCATATCACTAGCTGCAAATATTTATTGGATAACAAAAAATAAACAAGATTTTACATAAATCCAGAGAAATCATTGAGAACAGTGAAGCTACCATGCATGTACATGCTTTCACTAGCAGATACATGATTTTTCTGATGAAATAGGGTTTACTTTCCTAATGAGTGGTCAGGTGCTCCACAGTTCTGCCTTATCTGAAATTCCACCCTTGGGACTGCTTGCAAAAACATCTAATAGATTCTAATAAAGTCAACCTTCCTTGTGTTACAGCTCTTCCTTTCTAAAGGTCAGCACCTTTGCAGCATGCTTATTATGCTACTAATTTGTTAGCACTTCTATTCATAAATAAACCAATCTCTTCCACACAGCTGTACAAACCACCACAAATAAAACAGTAAACAGATGGTGAGGCACAGTCTAAATGTTTTGGTTCAGCTGTTATACATGTAGTTATCTCCATTCTACATCCTTAGCTTCAGATGACCCATAAAATTAAAAGAGGCTATTTCTAATTTTAAAAATATTGTGTCTGCAACTGCCTACAGTCTAGCAAGTTGAAGTGCTGTGCTACACACTCCCTGCACAACTGCTCCTTCATCCCGTGAGAAAAAAGTTCCCATGCCTTTGCTTGTTTACCCCCTTAAGAGGCAGGAATGAGTAGTTTACATGGACATTATGCATGATTTATCTTATTTTATCTCTATTTAATTCCATGTTGTTACCCCTGTAAGACAAAAGGTAGGCCTCTAATCTCTAGGAGAAAATATGAGAAACACGAGTACCGCTTTCTATCTGGCAGTAGAGCCAAAGCAAAGGAAACCAAACCTCTGTATCTTTTACTTCATCCCTTAAGATAACACATATGGATGTTGCCTTGTCTCCCTTGCTAATTCCCATATTCACGCAAAATCAACCAAGTCAAATACGATTCAGCTAAATACAACAGAGAAACCATACTCTCTTTCTTCCTCTCCTTTCTGTGTAATGCAAGCAGCTCTTGGCAAAATAATCATATGTTAGTCAGCTCCCACTACAGCCCCAGAATGTGAAATATGATTATTCACTCTAGAATTATAGAACTGTGCGAAGTTGACATGGACCACATACTGGTCATATGTAAAGCATCCAAAGGGAACTTAAGTGTCTCAGGAATAAGGTCCTGACCAATCTGGGAGACAGCACCGTTAGGGTTCTCTAAGAAGCTCATCTTATGTTGTGCAATAGTAGACACACTCTTCTAAATGAATGGATATAAAACTCAAGATCCACTTGAGATCCTAAGTCTTCAGAGCCATGCTATCTTCTTGCTGTGTTTTTATTATTTTATTATTGTTTTAGAAAGAGGTAAGGATGTAAGTAGGGGTGAGGGAGCCATTGTAATAAGAGCACATCAGTTTTAGATTACAAAGCTTGCCCATGATGATATAAGAGGAAACTCCATTTCAGTCAGATTTCTTTATGCTAGTACAAAGCCCTCAAGACAAAGAGACTTAAATATACACAATTAGAGAAAGAATATGATGCTATTATCCTAATTTGAAAATGAAACTGTCAGTGAAAAGGAAAAACAAATGGGATAAAATCCAATGAGTTCTGCATTTATATTTTCATCTGCTCTTCTCTATGGTGAGAAGGGTAAGAATTTACTTTACTGCAGCTAGAAGACTTTGATAAAAGCGCTACACTTTATCATATTATCCTTCTCTAAGATATCCATTCTACTGTTGTAAATAACTCATTTTTCTTAGGTCTTGCCCTTCTGTAAACTCTTTACCTTCCGAGTTCCTACAGATAAAAATGGACATGCAAAACCTTCTATTTGGATATGAATGACCAAGACTTTGCTGTGGTCTATGTCAACCTTCTACTGGCAACTTTCAGTTCCACGTTACTTTACATAACACGAATCTGCATAAAACAGAACAGTCATAAACCAAAAATGCAGCCATGAAGGAGGTGACTTACAGATCTTTGTTCTCCCAAGTGCCACCTTACTGGCTTCCTATTTTGTATTCAACAGCTTACCCATTAACCCCCTGAAAATACTGTGTAACGAGGAATTAGCTTTGTGTTTGCCACCAATTACTGCAAGCTGGGAGCAAAAGCCAGTCAGCAAAATCTGTGGGGTTTTTTTGAAAGGACAAAGCAAAATTGCAATGGTCTTCTGCCTTCCTGAGATTAGCTGAATCGATTCCGCTATCTAAGACCTTTTACCAAGGTTACCTTAAAAAAAAAACAACAAAAAACAAACCAACAAAACAACAACATTGGGTCATATTGGATTTCCAGCAGTTTGTCTGCAAAACCAAACTGAAGTTTACATCAGGTTTTTTGTGAGGAGGTATTTAATATGCCTACTGGTTGCCTGCACCATGCGTATACATCAATATTGGGCAAGCTTGCCACAAGCAGACAATTAAAAACAGAGCAAACTTGCAGGATCAGCTTGCTGTCATCTTCACATTTTAGAGAGATCTGGGTTTGTGCCTGGTCAGCGCTTTGCTAATTAACTGTATTCTGACTATTCTGCAGAAATGATATTTTAGCTTGTGAAGTATCAGATGAATATTATGGTCAAATAAACTTACATTGCAAAATTGTAAAGCCACTGTCAGTCTGCTGCGTCTTACGCTTAAATGCTCAGAAGAGGCCAAAAATGTTGATTATATTAATATTATGCACATTCTCAATATAAAACATTTGTACATGCACTGGAGTTTATATGGACTTCAGTATATGAACACACAATTTAGTCTCAAATCAAGAATATTAAAATGCAGGGGCCTGTTAAGATACTTCTAATGAATATCTAAGGACTAAGATGTGATCAATCCAACTTTCTCCAGGTTTCTCTAAAAAAAAATCTAGGCCATTTACTTAAACAGGAGGATGTTTTGTACTTATAATTCCATGTAATTCGCAAGCTAAAAAGCACTCATTGGACCAGGGCTTGAAACAGGCCTTTCAGGACAGTCCTTACTAAAGCTTGATAGATTTTTCTTCCTCTAGTTTATTGATTCAGAACAGAGGTCAATAGATGAGGTATGGTTATTTTTCTCCTTTATCTGATACAGTCTCCTAACATATAGTAGCCTAATTGTAAAATAATACTTTATCATACTGAGAGTGCCCACTGGACTTGTCTATTAGAGTTTTGTGCTAGAAGTTTAGAATATAAGAAGTGAAAAGAAAATTTCCCATGTTTTAAAGACAGCCAAAACAATCTCTGTGGCAGGCTTGCAAATTCACTGAAAGCAAAACCCAAATCCTGACACAACACAGAGGCTGGAAGCTGAAAAGTAAATTATACTTGCTGTGTTTTTCTGAATTGAATCCTGCCTCTATGATCAGGAGCATTCAGACTCCTGGCAGGGAAGTCTCCAAAAGAGAGGGGAAACTAGGTAGGTGGCTTTAAAGAAAACACAGAGAAACATGCTAAATAAAAATTCCCCTTGAGAAGTGAAATTGGTTAAATTGCCTACAGCACGTCTGTGGAGGAGAAGGGTCTACACAAATTTCCCTTCTTTGAGGAGTGGAGAGGAGCACTGCAGAGCATGAAAAGCCACAGGCACACATGGAAGACTTGTTCATTATAGACAACTCCTTTATAGACATTCTGCTTTGGAAATGGACAGAAATGAGGGACACACTAAAGAAACCAGTGAGATTCAGCCGATAGCCATGAACACAAGAATAAACTGCATGAGGGCAGTGGATACAGCACTGTCTTGTCTAAAAAGCAAGGATTCAGAAATAGTGACAGGCCTTCACTGGGATGACACAGCTGGAAGATGCCCCCAACAGAGTTTAACCAATAGACAGGAATCATTTCTATTTTATCATTACTAGTCAGCATGAGCCTCAAAAATATTCAAGATTGGATTGATTATGAATTTTTAAAAGACAGTTCAAAATTTGGGGCTGGGAAGAGTAAGCAAGAGTTCAAAAATAGCTACAGAAGAAAAATGAACAGCTGCCCTTTATAATTACTCAAACAAAAAAAAAATAAAAAAGGAATTGGGCTCTGAAACACAGCTGTTTGTGAATTAAACTCAGCATTCACTCAGACACTTATCTCAGATTGCTAGTCCAGGCTTTACCACGTCTCCATTTGAGAGCATTTGTTCCTATCAAAATAGATGGAACCAAGGAGCCCAAACTGCTTAAGCAGCTTAGAAGGTCTAATTACCTTTTCAACAGGCAAACTCCTCCTTCCTCCGTAGCATAATACGACCTTTCTTTTTCATAGAACTATGGTTTTTTACCCTCAGATATCAAGACAATTTTTCAAATACTAGAATTTTAAAACTCTATCCTCTGGACAGCACAAAAATGTCAATCTTGGGGTAGGGCATAAACTGACCAATTTGTCTCCAGGCAATTCAACAGTACAGAAAGGGTATAATAAATGCCTCAAACACAGAACATGAGACAAAATATGGTTAACAGACCACTGAACTTCTCAGATTTGCTTTTTCTTCTGCAAAATTTCATTACAGAGCATGTAATAAAGATAATGCTTAAACATGCATTGGAAATCATATACTAATTTAATCTGTGACACAAAGGGTCAATCTCTTCAGAATGGAGACACTACTGTGGAGACAAGAAAAGGTTTAGGCTAGACCAGGTGTACCGAGTTTTATTTTTTAAAACAAACAAACAAACCAACCAACCAACCAACCACTACAAACAAAACAAACCCAAACAAACCAGAATCCCAACTTGTATAGTACACAGACCCACCTTTCCTTATTAGTCTGACATTTTCTGTACTCATATTTCTGGCCTGTAATATGTTACCGCATCACTAAATATTTTTAAAATGCACATCACTGCACAAAAACAAGCTTAGGTGCTATACAGCAAGAATATAAAACTTGTATTCCTCAGCCAGAGAGCTTTGGCCTACCAAGAGACAAAGACTGAAAAAAAAGATTCTGCTCTTATATTCAAGTATTACTGTTTGCAACTGTCAAGAGAAAAAAGAGGTCAGAAAGCCTGTTAAATAACAAGTAACTATGGCTTTGGCTTTTCTGTTTCATTTCTCAGGAGACTCCCAGGAAGTTATAGTTCTGTAACTAGCCAAAGATAAAGGTTTTCTTTGTGCAAAAAAAGAAGGGAAAAGATAGAGCCTAAAATCCCTAATTATTTGCTCAGATCAGCCAGATAGGTAAGAAAACCAATTACATACCATCAGTGAAACACTGGGAAGCCCTCTAAGCTAAACAGACTGCAAGAATTAACTATAGTTAAGATGATCACAACAAATAGTATCTGATAGGCTGAAACTTGCCCACATATAATATTAATTACATTGTTCCAAATACCAAAGAATTAAAACTCTAGTGTGTTTGTGGACAAATCTTAAAATGAAGGAAACAAAGGTATTTTTCCAGAATGTATTGGACACTACTCAATTAATGCCAGCGAACAATAAAGCTGGCCTTTAAAGAATTATTTTCTTCCTGAACACATACCACAATACTGAGTATTACTTATAACCTCTTCACACGCCTCCTCGTTCTGATGAAGAAAGAAAAGCAAGAATAAAACTTAAAAAAATACACTGCAAGTAGGTTTGAATGCAAAGATGTCACCTTTTACAGAAAACATGCTTACTCTTAAAATCGGTTCCTTTGAGGCAGGATAATAGGCTTCTAATGACCTAATTAATTTTATACTAAGTTTATTTTGCAAATGTACAAAGTTAGAGAGTAAATGGCTGTGTCTGCTTTGGTAAGAAACAGTTGTCTCCAAACTGATCTCTAAATCTAATGTACAGTAATTCATGCTGACAGTTTATTCTAATTACAGCTGAATATAATGGCTCATCTGAGATACCAAATTTCACTGCAAATAACACTTTACTAGATGGTAAATAGAATAAAAAGAAAACTAATTACAAATCCAAGCTATTTTAGCTGAAACCTTGTTTTTTCTAAGCACATAATACTACAGAAATGTATAATGTAAGAGATAACATTGTCCAGTGCTAACACAGAAAATTAGAATGTTGGGGTTTTTTTAAGTCAAACTAACAGATATATGTTTATTCATATTAACACAGACCACATAATATTGATACTCACCTTCTTTTCCTCCCAGTTGTACCAGGATTCTTTGAAATGGCAACAGGAAAAAATATCAACAGAGAAAAATTGAGGTAGGTATTCTCTCTCTTTGAATACCTAGATCTGATCTGTCAAGAGAGACTTCAGGAAGTAGGTTAATTCCTGGTTCAATAAAAAGACAGAACCTTTATAAGTTGTCTTCATTCAGAACCGTGTATCATAAGGTCCTCTCACCTATGTTTTAGAAATTTCCCAGTACATCTCAGCAACACACAAATATGAATGTAACACAAGCAAGAAACAAAGTGCCTCAGACAAGCAATAGCCTAATGCAGGAGTTTACAAGCAGGTGATATGAAAAAAAATTACCTAAGTAATTATAGCTTTAGGGCAAACAGCAGGGCTAAATGTTAAACTGATTTTTTTTTTTTTTTTTTTAATGTCTTGGCAGCCTTCTGCTCAATTAGAAATAGGTTTTGGAAAACACACAGTGCTAAGTATAATGTGTATATATGACAAGGATGTGGTGCACAAAAAGTTGACTTTATACGTTAAAAGCTTTTATGGAAATAAACAAATTTCCTACAAGAATATGTTCATATATGAAGAAAAGCAAAGACTTGCACTAGGTTTTCTTTGTGCACTTTTAGGGGGAGTCAACAATCAACATCTCTATTTGAGATTTTAAAGTTTTATAGGATTCAGAATACAAAGACCCTGAAGTCAGCACTTAAATCTAGAGACAATCTTAAGAGTTTATGTTAGGAGATTTTAAGGCAAGAAGTATTTGATTTTACACAACACCACACTCTTGTCAATCTGAACCTGGACAACTTTAAAGTAAAGAATTGCACATATTCCAGCCGTAAACTCCAAACTGAAGATGAAATCTCAGGAATGCAATTTGTCAGCATAGTCCAGTTGATAGTATGGACATGAGACAGGTTTGAGAGCTTCAGAAACCATAAACCAACAGTTTTGTCCAAACAGTATGTGTGTGCATTAGGAAAATCAGAGTTTTCTGGATACAATCCATGTACTAAGAAATGCAAGCAGCAGAATGATGTGTTCTTGCCATCACCTACCACATTATTAACTACTAAGCCCTGCCTGGAGGCCCTGAGAGAGACCTCTGGCAAGCACAGCTATGTGCAACATCAGGGACCCTTCCAACAAAGGACCTCTAAAGGTTTCTCTAAGGAGAAAGAGAATAAAAATCAATAAAATAAAAGTAAATATAGAAATATAATTTTAAAAAAACAAACAAACAAAACCACAACAAAACCAAAGCAATGCAGAAAATGCAGGTGTTAGGATGAGTATCCAAAGCAACATGGGTTGTTTCTGCAGAAAGATGTATAGGAACAGCACCAACTTAAGTATTTTAGAAACAGAATGCACATTCGTTTAACAGGGAACAAAAGTACAAATTCTCTACATTAGAAGAGCCCCTCCTTTTTTCACACTGGTGTCATGCAAAAAGATTATTCATTATAAGAAGGCAGAAAAATTCTGTAGGATAATATGAATGAGGCATGTAGTTAATCCACTAAGATTCCATTAAGAAGTGAGCTGATGTTCAGCCAACTAATTATCCATTCATTAAAACAGAACCATAAATGACATTTCCAACATATTACAAAACCCCTCTGTAGTAATATTTTCCCATCTACATCTATTCTGACATTTATATTCTATGTCTCTTTCATAATTATTTCAAATAATTCCTCTGACATATTGAGGGGAAAATAGCTTAAAAAGAGATTACTTACCACCTACCAGTTGCTCACACAGAAAGGAGCAGGACAGAGTAATTATACTGGTGTATTAACTTAAAACTGACGTGCTTATAGTCCCTAATGATCACTACTGCGGTTCAACTTTTCCATGGTGAAAATTTTCCAGTGCTTGAAATTATTTGCACACATCTTCCCAAAAATGAGCACACATCAAACTAACTCATTTGATTCAGAAAAAGCAATACAGCACCCTAAAGTTGGCATTAAAAAAATAACTAAACTCCAAAGCCCAAATTTTCCTGTCCCACTGAGTTCTGCTATTGCCAGTGCCACAGCTGCTGCTGGATAAAATGGAAAAGGAAAGCGCAGAGCTAGAGAGGGCTGCACTGGCACCTCCATAAACAAAGAATAAACATGTTTTCAACGACAAGAAAACTTGATACTCAGTACAAATTGTTATTTGTGGCACGTTCACTCAAGCATTCCTTGCACTTCTTTGACTGGTAATTAACAAAGTCACAAAAGCTGACGGTTTGTGGGAAATAGTACAATCTCTGGGCTATTTTGACCAATAAAGAGATCTGGAATTTGCTATGAATGGCTTCTTTCAGCAAATTTTATCATCAAGATTTTTATATAAAGATTATTTCTTTGTTGTAACACCACCATGTTATTAAAAACCCAACACCAAACAACAAAACAATTCTCCTTCCATGTTTTGGCTTCCAAACTGCACATTCTTTGATCAATCTCTTCCATCCTTGCATAATTGTTCTGATGGTTTCTGTCCCTACGCCTCTCCCATTATACATCATTCTGACCTAACTTCTTGTAATGATATTGATATTTAAAATCCATCAAAGTTTTGGCTGATCCCAGATTTGATTCCTTTACTTCAAGAAAACCTAGTCAAAACCAGCAATGCATTCCAGTGTCTATCTGATGAGATAATGCCACCTGAAAGACAAACAGATACAATAGCCTCAGTGCAGATTTGCAGCCCTGCAAATGTTTTCTGTATCATAAAGGCAAAAAAGGTGGGACGCTACTATTTTATCATGTGATGTTTGGGGATAAATGAAGATACATCTCACAAGGCAGCTGCAGGAGGACTGACGTACCTCATCAAGAGAATATTGTCCAGTGTTCAAAACTTGTCACTCCTAAAGAATTTTTTCCTTTTAGTTTATGTCATTATTAAAGCCATTTGAATCAGTAAATAGATTGGTCAAGCAATTCTAATACCTGACACATCCCTAGATAGATAATCTTCCTGACACCGCTTCGCCTATGTTGGTCAATACTCAAATGATTTCTAGGTGCTTTAGCACAGCTGAGTGTGGCAACAAACCCTGATGTTACTGCCATATGCCAAGTATAGTCTGCAACCTTGAAGAAAGTCAGCTTCCTAATTTGAAGCACAACCTACAGTGTATGATCAGGAGAAGACAGTTGCTAGAATACAAAAAGCTCTGGCAAGCATATGGAAAAAAAAAAAGAAAAAAAAAAGACGCTAACAAGGTCTTCAGATGCAAAAGCTGCTAAAGGGTTCACTTCCCACAACAAGAAGTGACATCAGAAAGTGGGATTTCTCAGTACACAGAACTACCTGACTGCACAGCTGTACAGTCCACAGTCCAGCCACTATGAGAGAAACACAGGACTGGACTAGATGCCATCACATGTACACTGCACCTTTACCAATATTAAACTCAATTAAGCCAAATATAAAATCTTCCAGAATAGACACAAACCTCGAGTGTATAAATTGGAATCTGCTCGCTTACTGTCCACGGTTAAAATGAATTCTTAAGAAAACTCTTTTAAAGATAAACATGTTGAAGAAAACCATACTCGGGATAGCAACATGGATAACTAACTTGCCATGCTCCTTGATTTCCTAACTCTCTGAAAAATAAGAAAAAGTAATAAGTAGCCAAAGGCTGTTCCATTTCCCTCATCCTGCCCAGTGGATGAAGATCCAGCACTGAAAAGAGCATTCTGGCTTAACCTGCACACACATGAGAAAGACTAGACGGTTCAGCACAATCCCTGAAAATTCTTTCCGCTCAGAATCATCCAAGAGACTCATGACTATAAACAGTCACAGATAATTGAACATACATAAAGAGAAAAACACAGTCAAGTCCCCCAAAAACTTCATGAAGAAACCAGAGATTTAAACAATGCTTTACAAACGTTTGTACTATAATTCATCTCACAGATTCCCCCCGAGGTGTACTTTTACAATGGCTTTAACATATTTATAGGTCACCAAATACACAAATAAGTTATGGCAATCTGTTAGCAGGTCTTCCTGTGAAAATGGGGTGATAAGGTGTTTATTACACGAGTCATGATCATCACTGGTGTTCTCTCATTTACTCAGTGGGAAGTTCCCACTGAGCAAGGATTTCAGAAAGAAACCTTCCTGCAAGAAAGACACTAACATGAAAAATGGTCACACTGTACTCTTTAAAACACACAGTATTTAGTTTACATTTTCATTACATAAAATCTGTTACAGCAATTTAGAGGAAAAAAATTACTTTTTCACATTGTGAACAATTTCTTCACCGAATCCCACATTTTAACACAGTCTCACTAAGAATTTAGGAAAAGTTCACTTCAGAGTACATTGGTGCTACACAAAACGTGTTTACTATCTGTGTATGAAAGTGTACTGTTAAAACCAGAATGCGAGTAACTTGGAACAAATTTTAGAGCAGATGCACTGGCTAGTACTATTAAACAGCAATGCTTTTAAGACTCTTCAAAGCACCAGTCCGCAGGCAGTGGGAATGCAGCACTAAGATAAAACACCTATCAGTGGTACTACATTTTGCAGCAAAAATAATTGATGAGGAACTGAGTAGAGAGGATTATACATTGCAGGGTGCATGCAGAAATTTCTGCTCTGGTCAATGTAGATATTAGATATTTAGGATAAAGATTGTCACCGATATAATAAAGGGCAGGGGGAGTCATATTTTATTGATTGATAAAACACTTATATTAACCAGAATTAGGTTTTACTCCCTTTAAAAAAAAAAATCTCTCACTGCAAACGCTGCATCAAATATTAATCAAGCAATAATTAAATGGGATTAAGAAAACTGTCTTGATATCTCACTTGCAATCATTTTCTTGGTGTATAAAATAAGCCGAGCATGACTGAATCAAACTGTAATACTCTAATGCTGGATTTTTAAATTTTAATGTTTTGTTTCATTTCTAAGCCCTTCTTGGAGGTACTATTCTTAACTGACTTTTGGTAGCCTCTCTAATGGTACTGCTGCTTATGCACAATGAAGCAAGATTGGAAAGCAGGACCAATATAGCGAGAAGCCTTTAGATTCTTTTTTTCTTGTATTACTTGAACTTTTTCACTTTCACTGCATGTTTTTTTTTACTGCATTTTTATGACAGAGTACCAAGGTCAGAGAGACCGAAATATAACAGTCCATCTATGTCTCTACTCTGCAAGTGCTTACACACGTGCTTAAGTACTTTCTAAAGGAAATAATGCTTAAACCAGATGCCTAAATGATTCCTGGGCTACTGAGGGGTCCACAATTAAGCAGTCATGATGCAATTATGAATTCAGGATCTATGGCTTGTGTTGGTCTGAGCCAATGCCTATTTCATTAACTGTTGATGAGTCGTTCCAGGTATAATATGCTCTTAGACTCACCGTGGTTAAGGAGAAATTTATGTCTGAAGTCACAACAAAGAGGAATCTTTAACATATGATAGACAATAAATAGAAAAGAATCTTTTAAGATACACTCTCTTAAATATCTCACTTCCTTCGATTATAGTGCAATTCTGCAACCCAGCTAAACAATCACATTTAATGTTCACAGAGCCCTTGCAAATCAGTCATCCTGCTGGTGCCTCATTTCACCAGCAGACTTTCAAATCACTCCACCTAAACTCCTCGTTACGGGTCCACGGTTGCACACACAAATGCTACACGCTTACAGATTGACTTTTGCAGATTGTATTAGCAGAATAAAACCAAAGTATTCACGGTTTTGATTACAAATTTTTTGGAACACTTCAAAACAGAGAAGCTATAGCCTATTTCAAGAGGATTGACTGACAGTGGAGCACTGAGCCTGGTAAAAAAGTCATGGTCCTTTCTACTTCTATCAAGTATCTGCTTCTAGAACTAATTGTATGAGGTACCATTTATGAGCTTAAGCCTCTGCAGAATCAGGCCCTTAATGGGACAAATACTTTTAAAATAATTTTCAAAATTGCTGGTACTGAAGAAAAGACATGCCACAAATCTGCCTGTTCAATAAATAGTTAACACTTTGTGTTGCTTTCAGAGATCACAATCAAAAACAGCATAAATTATATCCTGTCAAAGAGATTCTCTAATGTTTATTTACAGTCAGTGACGTTTTTTAAAATATAATGAATCATTCAATGGGAAAAGTTGTATTTTTTTCCTGCATGCTGGGAACACTTTCTTTTTACAGAAATTACAGTAGATATATTAAAAAAAAACAAACATAATTGCCTCACATTCTGCACTATTAAATCTATCAGGCCTTCACCTCCTACTGTGGCAATATTACTGTCCTTGTCTTATAAAAAAGTCCCATAAAGATTTTTTTCTTCTTAAATAAAATGCTTGATATATTTGGAATGATTAGAATACATGAAAATCAGAGAGATGCTGTTTTTACTTAGAACTTCATGGGATCTTTTCTTCCTGGGGCAGGGAGAGTAAAAGTATTAGACAATTGAAAAGCCTCCACTGTTATAAAGAACAATGCATAATATCAAGGTGGAAAGAGAAGAGAAACTTGTGAATATGCAGAAGAAAAGGAAAAAGGAAGTCTGCACAGGCCTAAATGACAGTCACATTTAACCAACTCTAAACTGAAAAGCATCACAAAGGAAAAGGTGAAAGCCCTGTGCAAGTTCCTGAGGCTGCACTTCCCTAATGGACGCCCCATCACTTAGTTACAAGCATGTAAGACAGCAACATACTTGCCTTCAACTTCAGCATAAGTATAATATACCCTGCTGGAGAACATGCACCCAGAAACTCCATTCTGTTTCATTTGCTCTTTTTGTTGACTTTACAGTCAGCAGGATTTGCATTTCTTGCAATGGGACATATCAAAACTTTAAAGCAGATCATTCTTCATGCAAGTCAAGTATATACAGGAATCAACGTAGGCATCTGGATCGCAGCCGGCAGATTTGAAAGTCTCCTACTCCATAAAGGGTGTGTAATAAGGGGAGCTGCTCTTCTAGGTGACAGGAAAGGGTGGCTGGCTGATGTGAAGGCAGGTATTTATTTTGGTGGACTTGCATCATTTATTTATTTTTTTCTTGATCAGAAAGGAGACTAATTCTAAAATGGTATACCTACAAGACTATGGAGTATTACGTTCCGATTGAAAAGATCAACTAGCCTTATAAAGTACAGTAAAAAAAAAAAAAATATATTTCACAATTTACCTTCCAGAGGCTAATTATTTCTGTTTTGCTGTTCAGAAGAAAGCACAGACAACTAGCATGTCTCATTATCATATACTCAAAAACATGAAATGCATCAGGTCTCTTCCAATTTTACAGTGTTTCAGAACTGAATCAGTTAAGACCTCTAGTAGACAAAATTGTTTACTCAATTAATATTATTCCAAAATAGTAAATTAATGAAACTCTACCGAACATCCAATAGATTTCAAGTCAGCATGCTTACAATTTAGAAACTATCACATCAATTTTAAATTACCAAACCAATTCCATTCCTTTGGTCTCAATGCCTTCTACAGAACAAGCTCAGGTTAATTGCGCTCGCTCTCTTTCTCTCTCCTCCCTTCAGATGAACTCATGTAGCACTATACAAAATTCCTAATTGGAATACATGGTCTGTTTTCATACACTTCAAATGTGCATGATTTGAAAGCAGCTGCACTACTTTCAATCAAAACTTTTAAAGAAAAAGAGTTATCTTATTTAAGAAGACAAAGAATGAAAACAGCTAGTTCCTCAAAAATTGTTTTAACACTACCTGCAAATAAAAAAGGAATGTCAGCAGAAAATGGTGACTTCTGCTTTCACTGACTTGTTCAACTTTGCATGGTGCCCAAACAAACACTTTGGACTATATCTGGGGAGGTAAGGATGGACTATCTCTCCATACACCAACAAAATTTACATCTTAGGATTGGATTTTCTCATTTGAATAGATAGGAAAATGGATGGTCTCATCTTGACTCATCTCTAACCCAAGAAAACAAAGAGGCACTATTTTAGATCAGCTAAGAAACCATACACTGTACACAATGCAGCATTTCTCTAGCTAATAACCTGGGATACAACATTTCAAGCTACTTTTGCAAATCAGAATTGGTCATCTTGTTCAAGCTGGAGACAGATACATTCTTCAGGACTTGTTTCTGTGAAAAATATGGTCTCAGACACCTTCCAAGCTTTAGGGAGTAACTGTAGTCTCAGAGATTGATGCCAAATGTTTATAATAATCATATTCATGGAAAAAGACTGCAAATAAGCTTTTAAACTGCTTTATCTGATCACTAATACTTGCTGAGGTACTGAAGTAGTGCAACAGAAGCTGGTGCAGACAGCACTGAAATAACAGCAAAGTCAATGCAGACCCAGAACTCCAGAGGGAAGAAACACTAAACCTGTGCTAGTAGATGTGGATTCTACCTGCAATATGATAATGTCTTTTACGTATATATATACTGACAGCTTTTGTGTTGTCAGCTGTTTGACTAAATGAGATTAATTAAAATAATTGTTTGTAACTTATTGAGAAAGCTGTCTCTGCAACAACTAAGTACTTAACTCTCAGTACTAGAAAGATGGTGAGTAGGCAGACTGTACACTATGTGGAACCTCATTTCTTTCAGAGGTGGTCTGTGCAGGTGACTATTCAAGTTTCCAAAAGAAAGAGCAGAGGTGAAATCCTATTTCTACAGATGGCCATCACAATGTATCCTGGCTAATCTGTACTTCAAAGGCAAAGTAGGCGTCATTTATTTTGAATCTCTACTTTTTACAGTACTACATTTAAATACCTGGCTTGTAACCCAAGGTAGGTATTGAAAATAGAGCTTTGTGGTACATAAAACCTACGGCTCAGAGAAAATGCAGGAATGAGGCAGTAGTCTGCCTATAATCAGTGACATAGGGATCAACACTTGAGGAATATGGGACTCTGCTGGCTCAGAAGCTACAGAGATCTACGCGGCTCCCTGCACGGTTATGAGCTTGGCTCATTAGCAGCCAAACCGGCAGTCTGCCAAAATCCTGCAATTCTCAGGTCTGCAGTCCTCCAGTAACCAGTGTGGACCTGTCTTGCCCAGAGAATTTCTGCAATTTGGGTTCCAACCAATCACTCTCACTGAATTAAAACACAGAACTTGTTTTCCTACGTGCTGTTAGAGCTCTAAATCTTTCCTTGTGTTCCACTTCATTCCCATCTCTGAGATGAGACAATACTGCATTTTGGAAGGATTCTTTACAAAATAGTATTATGGCTGCAGACAGATGATGTACATGAAGCTGAACAAAGCTGCACCTGCTGAAAAGGCACACCTGCACTACAGAGGGATTTTGCTTGGGGATCCAGTCAAACCAGGACAATTCTATCATTTCACCCTGTGGTCAGCTGCAGGCAAGCTGCCCAAAGCAGAAAAGTTCTCTTAAAAAGAGCAGGAAAAGAAGCAGATGGCCTTGAATGAGGATATTGTACTTCAAGAAAATGAAAAAATATTAAAAATGGAAACCATAAAGTTGAATCTGAGGAAATAAAATACTTTAACTTTGCACAGATGTAATTTAAAGGCTCCCATAAAAGACCTGAAAGAAATGTGGAGCAGATAGAAAAATAGGCTCTAACCTAGTGACCGTACGCATTCTCAATCTGCTTGCAGAGCCGTTAGCTTGTAGCACATAAAATATTGAGCTAAAAGGGAACTGTGGATGTAGATGTAATGGAAGTGTAAGCAAATTTGCTTTTTGTGTATATCTTAAAAGTAATTGAAAGCCTTATACGTTGGGAGTTGCTGAATTTAATTTTTAGCCTGGAGCAAATTTTTATAGCTAAATAACACACTCAGATGATAAGGGTTTCTAGTGGTCAGACTTAACTACTCTTCTGCTGCTAGGTATTGTAGCGGCACACCCTAGTTTGGCTAGACCTGGTTCCACAGATCAGTGCATTCACTTGCTTTACATAAATTCTACATTTCTACAACTTGAAAATTAGGCATTATTTGGATATGTTTAAATCTCATCTGTTTTATTAGAAAGCATGCGTTCATTTGCTTTCAAACTACCTTTGAGAGGATCACAAGCAAGTAATTAAAACTATTAGTTGACATTTCAGTTCTCAGTAGCTCTAACTAGCCTACAATGGTTCTCTTTAGAAACGGTAAAACATATTCAAAACAAATCATTACAAGTTACTAAGAAAATAAAACTCTGGGTACTCTTCATCATTTCATTCATATAAAACTAACTCTTTTGACCTCTAAGTTTAAAATACCACCACTTTTTGCAGTTATTGTAAAATGAAGTACCAAAGTGCCTGTGCTTTCCACCAAAAGGAGGCAGAAACTCTGTGGTGGGTTGACCTTGGCTGAGCACCAGGTACCCACCAAGTCACTCTATCACTCCCCCACACACTTCCCTCAGCACAACAAGGGGGGAGAGAATAAGATGGGAAGAGCCCATAGGGTACAATTAATGCAGTTAAATAGGAAAAGACAAAAAGCAAGCTGTGTGCAGAGCGAAGCAAAACAAGATCTTATTCGCTGCTTCCCATCAGCAGGCGATGTCTGGCCTTTCCCAGGAAGCAGGGCTCTGGTATGCATAGCGGTTGCTCGGAGGACAAGCGTCTTCACAAAGGGATGACCCCAACCCCCTCCTCCTCTCTCTCCCTTTTATACTTGAGCTGACGTCACATGCTGTGGAATATCTCTTTGGTCAGTTTGGATCAGCTGTCCTGACTGTGTCCCCTCCCAAGATCTTGCCCACCCCATCTCACTGGGCAGGGTGGGGGAAAGATATTGGAAAGCCTGCCTTGGTGTTGTGCGAGCGCTGCTCAGCAGCAGTTAGAACTCTGGCGTCTCATCTGCCTCCCAGTACAATACACAGCATCATAAAAGCTGCTCTGGGGAACATTAACTCCAGCTCACCCAAACCAAACACAAGTTCAAATACAATTTCCTGTGCCTAACAGACACTAGTATTCACATCTTCTGATGACCAACTTAGAAAGGAAATACTGCTATTCTGTAGTGACATGGATTCAAGGAAAGGAGTCATTTAAAAATGATGCTATGAAAGTGTTATTAAAAACTTGTTGCTTATTCCACATGGAACCGTACTCTTCCAGTGTGGACACACAGTTGTAGGATGCAAGGTTTTCATGGATAGTGAATCATGCCTCTACCTCACCTATAACACAGCTAATGCCTCAGATTAGGGGCAGAAGAGGAAATAAATTCAAGATTTCCTAATTTTCAATTGTGTCACACATAGCACATTCAACGTGTTGCCAGGCGATTAAGATATTCTCTGGTAGACTCCCCAGGATACCCATAATTCGATGAAAAACATCATACTAGTCCAAATAATCAGCTGGCACAAACTGCAATAGAAGTCTTGGTCTTGCATTTTTAATACCTTTTAATCTAATCCAATACATTGAGCATGCAGAAAATATTTCTGCCTTAATTTTTCCACTAACTAATTGCACTGTTATGGTTTATAATCAGCAGAATGTACCAAGCTTTAATAACAGTATGACAGAGTGCAGCATTACATCTCCTTAACACTTGAAAAGGAATGAAAAATAACAAAATCTAATCTCCCTCTAACTTGTAAAAGGACTGAAAGAATTACATATTTTTTATTTAAATTGTTAAAATGATAAAGAGAACTGAAAACCAGTATTAGCTTAACAAATAGCATTATTTCAGTGAAGTAAAGTCTGATGATTGCAGAATTAATTGTATTTGCATAGTAATGTTTAAGTACCAGAAACTGCAAAACGAAAAATTCTGAATATCAATTATGATAATTATGATTACAGACTATTGGGAGAAGGGAAAAGATCTTTTTTCCCTTTTTTTTCTTTATTATGCGCTTTTCTGTGCACAGTGGTAAGATGAGAGCTCCAGTTGCTATAACAACTTAACTCTCTATTACAATCAACAATCATCTAAGTTTAATTGCCATTCTGCCCTTCTAAACCAATATATTCAACAGCAGTTGTATGAATTCCATAAATTTTGTTACCAAAACGTACTCAAAATCTCAAAACAAGCTGAAGCATACTTACACATCAGAGGTAGTCTGAAGTTGTCCTCCACTTCTTGATTGGAGCAATGCACCATTCAAAATGCTTTACTTTGTCCAGGAGAACACTTGTCGTGGGACAGCTATCCTCTGATGAAATCCAAAACTAAACATAAAACTGGATTAAAGAACAAAATAAATTAAAATAACCATTTGAAATATAAAATATATTAAACATTCAAATATTTTGTTCATAGATAAGCATCCTTACCATGCACAAAAGAAATTCCAGTCAAGGCTGGCAACAAGACTTACGCTGGTCACAGAAAATAACGAGCAGAGTGTATAGAACTTATAGTATGCACTTCAAAATCGAGTGATACAAACAGACTAACTACAAAGACTATTAGAAACTGTATTATGAAGTAAAAAAAATTCTGTTGCTGGCCTCAATAACATTTTCTTTTGGTAATCAATTAATCATATTTGGAAATGGGAAAGATGTTAGCATTCTTCACAAATTCTCTAATTCGTGCCCCGTGGGCTCAGAATAAAATTAAGCCTTATCATTTACCCCTTAATTATGATGTCAATCTGTAATAACATGCCTTGTATGTGACATTTGAAACAGACAATCAGAGCAGAAATAAAAAATGAAATCAGTATCAAGTGTGTCATGGTTAAATAGAAACTAAAACCGATCTTTTACATAAGGTACAAAAGATAAACAAGTGATGCGCTATTAACTGAGATAATTGATTCTTTCTGAACAGAAATTATGTAGGCCCCAAAAGTATCTAAGCTTATGTACTTTTACAATCATCTCTTCCTGCCTCATGCTCTATAGAATTTTTATATTCTAGAAATGTGCAACTAATGCCACGAAGTCTTACACCAACATTCAGAATAGAGACTGACACCCAACTGTTACATCAGGAGATAGGACCTCACTTGCATTTATAGCATAATGCAGAGACCCCAGAAAACTATTTAAATACAGCACTGGAAGCTAAACCTAGCAACAAGCAAGGCAGAGCATAAAACTGGACAGAAAGACTAATTCAGCCACAGCCAAAACTTTTGGCAGCCCTCCCTCTGCTGCATTCTCTTCACGTAATTCAGTGAGCATTTGGCCATGCTCCTCAGTGCCTCCTTGTGAAGTTACTGGAGCCACCTTGGTTAAACCCTGGTCACTATGACCCTACTGGAATGACAACCTTTGTTATTATTTAACCATTAGGACAAGTTGCTACAATTTCAACAACACTATGAAAATAAACCTCATGCATTAAACGGAAAACAATCATAAATATTAAACCCATTGAGTCATGTTGGTTCCTGTATGAATATGTCTGTGTTTAGATTTAATCCACTAATTCATTATACGTTGTTTGTCCATCTGTTACTTACTGATTAATAAGTACAGTACACAAAAAAAAACACAACATAGGGAGTAAAAAAATATCAGCTCAGTGTATTCAGTCAGTAAAGAGAAAAAAATGTTAGTTAAACAACCTCACCCCACAATTATATCAGACTGTAGAACAATCAAAGGTATACTGGCATGCAGCTTGGCATTCAACTTGTCTTAAGCCTTTTTATCTATCCTATTTTACTCTTGCATTTTATTATAATGAAGGCTTACATAAAATATACAGATGTAAAGACATGAGGACTTAGCCAGGAAGTCAGAGCACTCTACAACCAAATTGTGCTGAATTTTCTGACAGCAACTGCTTAGCACTTTTATCAGAAATCATTAATTCTAATTTCATAGCCATGAAATAAGGACAACTGATAGTCTTCGATAAGGTCTAGTTTTGCAGAATTGCAGTACTGAAGAAACAGAATAAGCTTTGACTTCTGTTCCAAAAGTAGCATTTCATAATAGCAAAAAAACAGGCTTGTTTTTGATCTTAGTTTATTAGATCTAGATCAGAGAATAGAATAAGCTATTTATCTTTAAAAAGTAATATCTTTTTGATTATATGTCATAGCAAAAATCTTATCTTTGTCTTGGAAGTTTGAGACTAATGACGACAACATTAGGAGTCTTGTGAACCTTGACAGTAGTTCAGCCAATTATGTGATGAACGATGAAGATGGAGTCTTCTTTACTCCTCTGCGACATTTCTAGAAACCATAATTCTGAAAATCTAAATGGAGTCATTGCTTTTCACCCCTGTGGGCAGAGCCATAACTCTTCCAATATACGTTCTAACTGGGTTTTCTAATAGCTCTATTCATTTCTCAATCTTTCTAATAGGATTGCCAGAGAGGACAGCCTGTCTCTGGCATATTTCTCTTCCAAAAGGACAAAATCAGCTGAGCTATTATTCAAGCCTTTCAGCATCACATTTTGGCCATCAGAACTTGTCAAATTAAACAAACTAATATTGCAATCGAAAAAGAAAAATGAACAAGACAAAAGAAGACTCAGTGAGTGGTTCCTGCAGTTTCCATGACACACTTTGTAAAGTCAAACATGTTTTAAAAATAATTCATCTGTGAAATACAGAGGGATATATATACTAAGCTAGGGCCAATAACTGGCCTTCACTATGTGGTCTGAAAATTTTCGCAAGAACTTAGAACCTAAAATTGTAACCAAATAATGAAGTACCATAGCACATAGTAGTACTGAAAAGTAAAATCTATTCTATTGAATCAGCAAAGGCAAATTTTGAGCACGTCGGCAATTTGTTCATGCAAAATATACGCAAAAATGGTTTAGAAAATTCTTAGGTTTATAATTTGTGAAAAAAATAAAGTTTTTGTTATCCCCAAGAAGACTACAGAGAAAAGCAGCATGGAAATAAACTGACTTTTCAATCAAGGGAAAATTCTTCTTGGTAACACCAGTGATATATATCATTACAATACATAAAATTGTACCTCACAGTAGCAAAAAAGAAACTGCTACAAAACTTTATTTTAAAAAGCACAGGGAGTGAGAAGTTTAACTTTATTTGTATATAGGTGACATTTGTATGTCGAGTGAAATGTATATATGAGATTTCTTATATGATGGAGGAAATGACAGGTCTACTGCCAGCATAGTTTAGATTACACAGGAATCAGTGAATTATGAAGACTCCTCAGAAAAAGGAGTAAGTTTAAGAAATATAAAGGAAGCCTGAAAATTTGTAAGGGAGGAATGCCTTGGAATACAAGAGCAGAGTCAAAACCTGGTCTGGCACTTCCAGAAGTTGCCTTGTCAGCAACTACAGGGACTTGTTAAACTTTGTGACCCGCATGCTAACAAGTGTTTTGATGAAAAGCGGGGGCTTTGTGTTCAAAGGGCTTCACTTATACTGGAAAACGAAGACTACAATGTCCTCACAGAACTCTAAATTTAACCCCGAGTGCTGGTGTAGAGTTCACGTTTCACTCAAAGATTCTGCATTAACAGACCTGAGCCATCAAAACACACTTCTTCAGAGGAGTAAAAATAAGTTATTAGAAATCTAAAGCTTCACAACCACATTATTTCAGAGCTAACAAAGGGACCTTAAGTGGGAAGGATCTGTATGTAATTTTTCTGCTACTCAGTCAACATACACGTTTCTCTATGAATTAAGATATTCCTAGACATTACATTTTCTCTCAACTCCAACAAATGTGAGTTATTAAAGCCAAAGTGACTTTTGTTGTTGTGCTTTTTTTTCCCTGTAGTGGCTTCTTCTTAAAGTTCTCATTTCTCAGCATGTCCAAAGTGCCTCTGTTCCAAACAACTTTTGAGGAAAGAGAACAACATTATACACGTGATCTGCTACCTGCTCCTTCTATGGAAAATTTAATTATTTCATAGTTCAAAGATTTAGAAGAAAAGAAATCTTCGGACTTATTCTTCACTTGTAAAGAGCAAGCAGAAACAGAAACTAAATAGAGGACTTAGATTTTGATAGAGTTGACTTTCCTTGAAAGAGAGAAAATATCAGAAAGTTGAAATATTGCAGTGAGTGAAAATAGGATCAACATCACAAAGAACGTTTGTTGTCTGATAGAAAATGTTCCTTTGAAAATTTAGCAAACAAAATCAAAAGCTTAGATTTTGTCTATAGATATGACAGGTACAATCCAAACCATTCCATTCTTTTAATACAATAAACTCCAATTAATTGAACTCAGATGCAGTTGACTGCAGTTCATTTGCATGACATTTTCTGGCAAGTTTTCAAATGAGAACCAATCCCATTTACAAACACTCAACGAGATCCACAATCTAACCGAGCAACAGCATCTATCCGTAACTAAGTGTATAGCTGTAAAATAGTTAAATGCCAAATACAGTTCATCTCTACAGTCATGGACTATCACACAAAGCCAAGGACCAGAGAGAAGCAGAGTAAACAAAGAAGTCACATTTCCATTACTAATCTATTTCACATAGTGTCTTGATTTCATTTGAATGTTTTGGCTTAATGTGCATTTCTTTCACTTGTTGGAAATGCAAAACTGGCCCACTCAGGCCAATTTTTTTGGTCAAAGTTTTTATGATTTCAGATTCAATATTCATTTTATAAAATTCATCCTAGCAAAACGGAACCCAGGATTAAGTAGTACAAGTCTGTATATGCAGAATCATAAAGGGAATCAGAACAAAATTTTCTTCTATGTTCAAATGTGTTATTTGTAGGGAGAATTCACCAATTAAATCTGGCACTATGATGTAATACCTCCTTATAGTTTGTTTCACTATATGTTTCCTTGCTCTTGTATAGCTACTTCACAACTTGACAGCCACTTTTATGATATTTTTAATTTAAATACATTAAATACTTCAAAGAAATGCTGTCCACACTTCAACTTTGCCGTTTCCTTTATTCTGCTTAATACCAGGAACTGAACACTGACACCACCTTTCCTAGGAAGTAAAGGAGTGGTTTTTGGAAAGCCTCTACCATCTGTGGTTTTTTCCTTACATGACTAAATTGAAGCTTTTGGTAACTTTTGGCTCTTCTACTGGCTTCTGTTACCACCAAAAGGGAGCACATTCAGAAAGAACTGTTGAGACACCAAGTGTAACCGCAAAAGCATGGGCAGTGCTTAGTGTAACTCCTTTTAGTTTTAGTCTCCAAAGACAAAGGTTGATTCTCGCTTATACTGAATACACTTCTTCAGCTATAAAACAGATTCTCTTTTAAAATGAAGATACATTTGATCCATTTCTCTTAAAACCATCTCAATTTTAAAACCTTTTTCGCAATGTGTCACAATCACCATGAATTTAAGCTCCATGGAGTAAAACCAGCAAATCAATTATAAACTCAAAGCCCAGACTGCTCAGATCTTTTGTCCCTTCCTGCCACTCAGCCAACACTATCAAAAAAGCCATTTATAAGAGAATATTCACCATCATCGTGGGAATAATAATACCCTAATACCCTTTGCCCAAAGGTGAAGCAGGCAGTTAACATATACCTTGGTGAACTACTTTGATACTTCATGTTTTGTGCCACGTTTAGCAAGAAAAGTAAAGTCTATATGACACCTACTGCATCGTTCTTTTAGATGTGATGTATATTTTCAGCACTAATAGTTTATTGAGGTATAGGAATCAATTATTGCTTCCCCATTCCCACTGCAAAATCTCATAATTCTTAAATTACATTGTTTCTGCCCAATGCATACTAAAATCAGGTTAAGTGAGATTAGTCCTGAAAACAGGTTAAAAATAGATCTGTTCACCAGAGAGAGATGGATTTAAATGTTATATATTCTGAAGGAGGGGCAGGGGGTGAGGGGACTAAGAGGTCTCACAAGGGGAATTAGACTTTGCTACTTAATATCAAGTGACAATCAATCAAACAGGACTGTGTGGGAGGCACAGTTTTGCAGTACTGCTCTTTTAGGATTTGTTTTCTTTAAAATTTGCATTCCTTTCTACATGCATCTGAGATATAGATATGTTGGCTTTTTAATGATTAGAAATGTTTTTGATCTTGACTACTTGAAGGAACACAAATAGTCTGAGTGGTTATGATTAATCCTAGTAATGACAAACATAACAAAAATCCAAGATAAGCTTTTCTGAGTTTTTAAAACATACCTTAGGAAGTTCAGTCTTTAGCTCATGTTACTTGTGCAAGAACGATCTGCAGAACAAGTCAGAAATGCACCAGTGTTCAAGGTCCCCAAATAACACTAGTGCCAGTTTATCAAAGAAAATAAACTAGGAAATCAGGAACATCAGCTTTCTGCTTGAGTAACAGCCACTCTCCTTTGACATGGAATAGAGTAAGAAAACATCATTCCTGCTGCAACATAACTGTCGAAATAATAAAATAATATGTGATGACCAGGTATGATAATGAAAATAGTTAACTGTTCTAAGAACATGTCACCAGTAGATAACAAGTGCCTAATGGCCAGGATTTGGCGGCTATTTATAAGGTGTGAAAATAGAGCTATTAGAGGCATTTTTAGCTGGACACCTTAAAAAAAAAAAAAGTTCCAAATTGTCATTAAGATGATGTAATTTCCTGCATCTCTCGAGAGGGAAGTTAAGTGAGATGAGAGTAAGAGCCATTACAACTAAGAGAGGAAATCTGTAACAGCAAAGGCAAAAAATCCAAAAAAAGCCTGCAAGACATCACTGACACAGTATCTTCAGATCTCAACTCCTCAGTACAAGAATCCAGCAACTTCAACAGATACATGTCACACAAAATGGTAACTTTCAAAGACCTCAGTATTTTAGGACAGCACTGCTGAAACCTGTGCTCTCATTTCCTCATAGCCATAAAACACATCATATAGGTATATATATGTAATCTGACCTAAATCCTTGACCTACTTTTTTTCTCAACAGCACCTTTAATGTATGAAGTTGATTACTTCTAGTGAAAGTACAGAAAACTAGATGGAATATCAGAATAAAAAGGAAAAAAAAGTACGGTCCAATTGCTCCAGCAAATCAAGCAAAATTTTAGAGAATTTTGCAGCATTTTTCAGTATTTAATTGACCGGAAAATAAATTCTCCTTCCTTCCATTACAACCCACCCAATACTTTTTCATGGATTCTTTGCATTCCTTGGCTATTCAACTAAAAAGAAAATTAATTTACAGAGTAAGGAAGGCAGTATGACAAGAGAAAATAATTAACTAATCAGTGAAACATATGCACAACTTTTTCAATAAAAATGGCAGTGTCATGGAAGCAAGACCACACAACGCCATAGGGAACATTTTTTTCCCAAATTAGTTTACTAGTTTCACCACAAAACACATGAACACAAAGCAGTTCATTAGTTACTTTTGTTCCTCCCTTTCCATTTAGTTCTTTTTATATATTCCCTTCCACAACGTCTTGAATTTAAAAGAGAAAACCTACCACCCACCCTTCATAAGTCAATAATGTGTAGACTGGAACTATTTAATTTCTTCCAGAAAAAGTTTGTTATTTTGACCAGCCCTTTATAAGCTATTTATGAGAAAAGTACTTTTACTAATTGCATTTTGAAAGGAATATTGCACAAAATAGCTACACTAAGGCTTGCTACTCAGTGAAGCCTGTATTTCAGTAATAATCTTTCAACACTAATGATGTTTGTACTCAATGGAGGAGCAAAAACACTTCATTAAGTTAACCGTGTAATTCTTAGATATTTCCAAGAAATTATAAAGCTTTGATCTTCTGAAAAGCACAAAAGATAAATAAAATACTAATATTACATGATTTTTCTCTTCAAACCATTTGAGAAAACTGTTACCCATCCAGAGTGAATATATATATTTAGAAAAATGATGCTTATATAAAATTACATAGTTCAGCAGTCCATTGTGATTCAGAAAACGCCAGAGTATTAGTACCAATGTTTCAGTCCTAGATTACTCAAAAGTAAGGTAAAGTAGTACTCTAAAGTTTTGCTATAAAAGCCACTATTATTTGGGAAAACAGGAGGAAGGTTTGTATTTAGCATGATTTATCATCAACTATCTCTCTCTTAGATGTGTAATTAGTTTTCCACCTATCTCCCTGACTATGATATTTTGAATAAAAGAGACATTTGATAATAAAACTAAGAAGAACAAAAACCAAATCAATCTTCAAGATCCAAACCAAACAAGTATGGAAAAGTACAAAATTGAAAAGCCAGCAAAACAAACAAACAAAATATTCCAACAGTTTCTTAGTTTTATTTTAGCAGCTCTTTACTTGGGTCAACACCTGGAGACCATCTGGAAACTGCAGAGAGCAGGGTAACATGGACACTAACAGGCCCAGTGATCTCTAACACGGGAAGCGATCCATCTGTCTTGCTGTCTGTTTACAACAGCAGTATTTCTAACTCCCACCTCAGCTCCCGAGTTTTTCATGGCTTCCAGATAAGATTCCTTCTCTATCTGCAACTGTCTGTACAAAGCCCAAAGGAAATTTTGCAACATTATAAAGAGTAATTAAAAATGTTCCTCTAAACAGAGATACCCTTGGGGACCAGGATGAAGGAGGTATCTTCCTAGGTGATACGCTTGTAGGCAGAACTATCATCAGCACTAAGCTCTCCAGGCTCAACCACTGCCTAACAATAATAATAAAAAAAAACTTTCTACGTGAAGCATACACCATTTTACCAGAGGAATACATACTTTTGCTGACCTACAGATTCACAGCACTCACAGAATGGTAGGGGTTGGAAGGGACCTCCAAAGATTATCTAGTGCAACTCTCCTGCTGGAGCAAGTCACCCAGAGTAGGATCACCTAGAGATGGACCTGATTAATTCTGTAGACCTATTTAAACAAGTAAACAGGGGCATACCTGAATGATGTGTCAACATACTGGGCCAGTATGGTAAGAACAAACAAACAAAGCCCAAACTCTGCACTTAAGTAAGACGATGACATATATCTTCAATTTGTCTGCTGGAAAACCCCAAGTAAAACTGAAAGAATTACTGAAATAAACGTATTTATAAAGTGAGCCTAACAAAGGACAAAAAACCCGCCACAACAACACACCCTCAGAAATCTCACATCAACAGATGATATAAGCTCAGAATTTTGTTCTCTTGAAGAAATGTGTTCTAACCCTGCTCAGGATGTAGCAGAGCGATTTTAACCTAACATGGAGTTCTATCACCCTTCACCTTGGCAGACAAAAACCACTGTTGGTTCCCAAAGTTATGTGCCTAGCCTGAGGTTTATGAAATTCTTGCCTCACATATGCATTTTATAGCTTCCAAGATACAGAAATATAGGTTTTGAAAACTAAGAGATTAACTTGGTCACTTGTGGAAGGAGGGGTCACAGCATGATTGATACAAACAAAGCACACAGTATGCACATGGTGGCTCTCTAACATTAGGAAGAAAGCTTCAAAATTATACTTACGTGCTTGTTTGTACTCATGGGGCTCAGGACTTCAACTATCTTCTGCAATTAAATCTATCAAACTTCAAGCTCTCAATTAAAAATTTTCAAATGCATCGTGCTCCAGGGTGTCTGAAATTAAAAACCACTTTACATGTTTGTCAAGTCCTCTTTTGTAATTTTTACAGTGTTGTTCTTTCTATTGCGGTAAGTGCTGCTAACGCCTTTCCATTTATGCTCCACGACAGAAGAAAAAAAACAAAATTCCTTCAGACAGCTCATTCTGAACTACTCAATTTTGCTTAAGCAGTGGTTGCTTTTACCTTTCTTAGACAACCGTTCTCAGGAGGAGGACAAGGGACAATCAGAGAATGTCTCAATGTTGCCATTCTCGAAGAAGGCCACAGTTCCAGAGGAGAAGCTGGAAACAGCACAGGCAGTGCCTTGAAGGCCACCCGTCATTGTGCTCCAGGAGCTGTGCTCAGAGCAGGACCTCTGCTGCCACCAGCCCCTAAGCTGGAGCATTCAGTTGTGCAACGGCTCTTTTCAGTATTGTCTCAAACAGACACCAGCTAATCTTAAACCTGACAGTATCTTTAATAGTTCACGGTACCTTTTCATAAAAGGGAAAAAAGGAATTACTGTGTTTTAGTTGAGCATGAGGTTACAGCTAGTTCCTACTTTTTCCTAAGTACCTGAGGGGGAAAGTAAAAGTTAAAATAAACTGATTTTAAAACTCTGAGAAGTCACTAAACCTTTACATTCTGTTTCCTCACTAAACTCTTCCTCTAGACATGAATACCTCCTATATGATGGCCCAAGTAAATATAGCTATGGAAAAAGGTGCTTACTCCTGATACACTACCAGACTATTCCTAAAATAAACTGTTACATACATATAGTCACGTTGTGGCGAGCATCCTCCCATGGACCCATGCTTTGAGACTTCTGCTCCTCATCTCTCAGAACTAATTCACCAGAAGAGAGAACCTAAAACTAATGTGGTTCCTTGAAGAAGACTAGGGAAGAGGAGATAAACAAGGTCAAATACACAATTCTCAATTTATATGAGTATAGTATAAAATAGTATAGTATAAAAACACTGATAGATCTTGACACCCAACATTGTTTACCAGTATGTGTAAAGCAATGGACATAGAATGAAAACTTCAAGTGGGAGATACTGAGCAGCTGCATTGAAACTGCAGTGTCCTGGTTTCAGTTCAAACAGAACAATTTTGTGCAGTGATTTTACTTTTCAGCTCAGTCTTTTCAAGTTAAATGCACCTTCTAAAGTTAAAAGTGTTATTTTCACAGGCAGTGCCTGCTTCTAGCTGAGATAATGCTCAATATTTACAGCTACGACCAAGGACTGGTGTGTGCAGACCAAGGTCACTGATAGATCTTGTGCACCACTCTGGGGGTGCAGAAAGCAAAAAACTGCACCTGTGGGGAAGAGCAGACAGGACAGGTGACCCTAAACTGACCAATGAGAGATTCTATCCCATATATGATATATTCAATATAAAGCCAAGGGATCATAAGGGTTAAGCTCTCTTCTACAGGGGCCAGTATCCAAGAAGGACTCTGTCCATTCTGCTTTCAAATTCAGTCCATGTGTTCCTGAACTCAGTTCCACAATCTAGCTCCCGAATCCAGTTCCTGTCTGCTGCCAGTCCCCGTCTGGGATATTCCTAGTGTTGCTCCACAGCATCAGTGGTGATGGTGATATAACTGTCACTGGGGGCATTTGGTTCGATATTGGCTTTGTATATATTTGCATATATTCGTTTTATTTTTTATTATTATTATTAAATCTGTTCTAGTTTCCTTTTCTAATTGATAAGCTTCTCTCCCTTATTCCTTTTCTCTTCCCCTTTGGGAGGGGAGAGGGTTAACAGAGAGTGACTTCTATAGGTCTAGCAGATTGCTCTGACCCTAAACCTTGACATGCAGGGACTGTAATTGCTTTTTTTCTCTCCAATGGCTCAATTCACCTATAGAGAAAGATGAGAGATTTCCAATCCAAAAGTGCTGAGGATGAAAGACAGAAAATGTTGCAGCTCAAGTCTGCCTTTGCCCTATAATAACATTGTAGGTAACTATTTTAATTAGCTGCTTCCACTTCTGTTAACTTGAATTGCTATTTTATTTTTAAAGAGGAAGACTGGGACTACAGATGATCCCAAATTTTCATTTCCCTATAAAAGCAAAATATATTTAAAACATATATTTAGGAGACAAATAGCAGTTAAATCATAAGTATGAATACAGTTCATAAGAAAACAGTACAGTAGAAATAAAAGCCACATGGTGAGTATAAAAGGAATATGCAGAGCCTTAAGGATGAATTACTTTCAAATAGCACAATGCTAGGGGCAGATTACAATTCTTTACTTTTCTTTTTTAATCAATTGCATAAGGGACAATTTTTTTTTTTTTCCAACTCAAGTTACATTTGGCAAGCAATGTTTACAACATGTGTAGTATTTTGTTCACTCAGTTTTGCAAAACATTCTGGTTTGATATTACATTCCTACCACAGGCTCTTGATAATTAAAACATGTTCAGAGAGAAACATAAATACTAGACTTGCTTTTTCTCAGCCCTGCACAAACACTAATACTTATATTTGATAAATGTGTATATCTGGTGTTGTCACCTTCTATACCTTATAAAATAAAATTAGCGTTCTCCAAAGAGATAAAGATAAAGTTTCCGAGTAAGCCCTCAATTTCTTCTCCTTCAACAGCAAGGATGAAGACATCTGGAAGACAAATAAGAATTGATCCTAAACAAACACTAATATAAGCATCCAGGGCGGTATTTCTTATGCTTCCCTTGAAGAAGCAAAAGCATCTCTGAGCAAACAATTACTTGAAGGGAATAATCTGAATCAGCATTGAGGAAAATGTAATGAATTCTTCCTCTTCGAGAAGTGAGGAAATATTTCATTGTGTGTTTCCCAGTATTTTTCCTTGGTGTATAAATTACCACTTCACCTTCTGCCTGGAAATGTGCCTTCTACAATTCTATCTGATTCTAGACAGAACAGTGGAAGGCACCTGAGCAACACTCACCTCCCCAGAATGAGACGATCAAGCATTTGCTTTAGTTTTGGCCAACCTCTATCGTTTGACTCACTGCAAGATGTTACACAGTTTTTATATGACGTGTAAACAGTTTTAGTCAGGAAGAAGAACAGGTTTCATGACTAAATTTTAGCACTTAAGTTTTATATTGCCACAATTACTTGAAAGTAATCATATCAGGCTCATGATGAACATGGTTTAAAACAGACATCGTTCTAGGGGGGTTTTATGAATATTTAAATGAGCAATACCACTCAGAGTACCTATAGTCAAGAATATTTAGTTACAACATGAAAATAAAATGAGTAATCTTTAAAAAACCCCATCAAAACCACTCCAAACACCACCATTTATTATGACTGTGCTGGACTTCCACTTATTCCTAAGAATCCCACTGCACCTGAGTACTGAGATATATTTTCAGATCTGGCCGTAAGTTTTTCAAGTGAGAATGCAAGTAACCAAAAGGGATGACAGGAGGAAGTGACCTGTCAATTGCCAAAAAAAAAAAAAAAAAGAACTTTAAACCAAGTCATACACTTCCTACGGTTATTACGACAGGTCAGTTATTCCTCTGGGTTTCCCCTGCCACCAAGCTACACACCTCGTATTCTAATCTTACTACGCTGCATAACACAGTGCCCTTTAACTAGGAAGGGATTTCATTTCCTGAATGCAAACTAGATTGCAGAAGAGGTTAATTAGCAGAATAGAGAATTATGTATTTCATGTAGGCTATAAATTTAACAATGTGCATTTGTTTTTCTTTTTTTTTGGCTCTTATCCAGTTACTTTTCTTTGTACATAAAGCCTTGGTCCCCAGCACACCAGTGAGTTGTTGTAAAAACCACAAAATGTTCTGAAACCTCATAAAAAGAGAGAAAAGCAGCAACAATTAAAACACACATATTGAGCTATCTCCTGTATGACTGTTTCTCATAAAAGTCAGGTTTATTTCATTTCTGAAATGACTCTGTTGAGCACAAAATGACTGATCATTGCATCAAATGTTGTTCATAGCATATATTTAAGACAGCTAATCAAAGACAACCCATTCTACATTTCTATCAATATTCTATTTCATGATTAGCAAACAAGCTGCCAGGCTCACTACACTTTCTCACAGAAGGTAGATTAATCTGCGTCATTTTGATGAGAATAACAAAATTCTTAACTGCAGTATTCTATTCTGTAAAACAATACTACATAAAGCAGCAGGGCAATTTTAACTTCGAACTGCCTGTTAGAGGAGACCGTACACTTTAGGCTAGAAAGCCATGAGGCGTGTGCATCACTCTGCGCTGGACGACTGTGAGCCGAGTCCCAGCAGGAAATACAACCACAACTAACACCGTGTGTACTTTAGTCAGCTCACCTTACAGCATGTTCTTAGGTTTTTCTATTTTTCCCTTTCCTTTTCTACATGGCACATTATGAGAGATCTGAACTAGAACCCAGAAGAAGAAGACATGCTCCCCCAGCACATCTCCACTTCCTCACAAAAGCTAGAGAAAAAAAAGGACAACGTAGATCTAGAGGTCTAAACATGCTGTGCATCACGAAGCACAAAGGACTCTCTCCTTAAAAGGATCCAAGCAAATTATTTCTATTCTAGGCAGTTGAGGGTTGTTAGAAATAAAACAACAGGTTTTTAAAACTCTAAATATACTAGAGAACACTGGGGCACTGAAAAGCACCATATCCTTGAAGAACGAAAATGCAAGATAAATCCGAAACTTAGGAGGAAGGGAACACCACTAGGATGAGGCTGCCAACTTTAACCGAGGCACAAGCAGCTTCTCTCATTTCTAACACAGAAACACAGAAATTCAGTTTTTGAAATGCTGATTTAATTCTAACTGTAGCCACAGTTTTAAAATCTCACCTCTTCAGCTGCTGATTTGGGACTTTAGCACTGCAGAGCAGCCAAGTTCAGGCGAGCAAGAGAACAAACGCTTTCAAGACTTCCTGTTCAGCTTGACTTACTCACTTGGAGAAAATTCAAGCCAATAAAAGAGAACAAAAGGGTACTTTTTTTCCCAGGCTTTAGTTTCTCTGATTGACTGATTCCTGACCATCCTATTAAGAAAAGTTCCAAACTTACCAGCAAATGCAATAAACATTAGATACACTGCTACTTCAAGAAGCTGTTCTATGAACTTTCTGCCTTAGAAGTTTATTAATAGTATCTGTGTCAGGGAAAGATTTTTTATTTCACATTCATTGGTGGACAATTGCTAAAAGAAGGTAATTGGCCTGCATTTACTGCTTGTTACAGTTTCACCTGCCTGTATTTGTGGTTTCCTTCAATGGGAGGCTCACTCCTTAGCAGGACACTGACAATCTTGCTTTCAAACCTTTCACTAAAGGCATTAACCCTTTCCTGGTGGAAAAAAAACAGAATCATGACCTATTTCAGCCAAGTCATCAGAGCCATCCATGCTTTAAGGAACAAGATACAGCTGTTCCAGTCAGGTGCAGGCAATGATTTGATCACGTACAGTATCAGGCATGCAACGTATTTTAAAGAATCACTCTCTAATAGCTCTGGTGAGATCTCTCTGGAAGAGCTCGCTCTTCTGTTAAGTGATTAGAAGTTAGCAACAGTAACGAGAGCCTAGTGGCCAACCTGCAAGCTGAGGTGATTTCCATCTACTGCTTGATATGCACAGAGTTTTGTAGAGACATTGTTAGGAATGAGGTGTTAACGGTCCTCCTCTATGGGACTTGGAATCAAATATGTTAACCGATCTCATTTAAATAAATGAATACTGAGCACTCAGATTAAATTCCTCTGTATAGTAAAATCACAAAAGAGGATGCCTGGTGCTACCACCTGAGACAAAGTGGTCAGAGAGAAGCATGGAGCTAACAGCTGTAATTCCTACTTTATTTCAAAGGTGCACGGGGGGACAAAACCATTGTGCAGCACTGAGAAGGACAGCTCTGCACCTCCTAACACAGCACAAACCAGAGTCCTGTGGAGAGTCCTTCCAGAAAACTGGGAGGAGGAATGCTGCCTGCTTGTTTTGTTCCTGCTGCTCTTCTCAGCGAAAACCTGCTTGCCCTCGACAGCTCCCTGAAAGGAGGTTGGAACCAGCTGAGTCCAGTCATTTCTCCCAAGGAACACGCAATAGGACAAGATGAAATGACCTAAAGTTATGCCAGGGCAGGTTTAGGTTGGACGTGAGGAAAAACAATTTGCCCCCAAGGGTTGTCAAGGCCTGGCCCAGGCTGCCCAAAGCAATGGTGGAATCCCCAGCCCTAGAGGGATTTAAAAGATGTGTAGATGTGGTGCTGAGGGACAGGGTTTAGTGGTGACCTGGTAGTGCTGGGTTAATGGTTGGACTCAATGATCCCAATGGTCCTTCCCAATCTAAATGATTCTGTGATTGAAGGTAAGAGAAAATATTATTTTCTTTTCACAAATAAATGAATTTCAGCATGAAAATCCCCCAACTTGCTGTCACTATTTCTCAGCCAAACAACCACCACCTCACCCTTGAATTTGGCTGCCGTTGGGCCAAGCAGACGGGAGTACCCCTACTTGATGACTGATTTTTGCCCTAAGAGCTTTCTAAGACCCAGTAACCTTGTGGTTGTGACTTTCATCAGATTCTTTATTGAAGGAAATCAATCTCCTTGCAGCAGCTACTCATCTTGAGCATTCAGGAATTCTAGCTTTCAGGCTAAAATGTAACATTTGACAAGCTACTTCTCAGTGAAGTGTAACTGCCAGGGTTAGTTGGTCAGTAGTGAGCATGTTCCCTAATTGCATAGGGGAGAAGGTTTATGCCTCTTGAATGACAACCTTGATAGTCTGTCCAAGATGATCCCCTTCTTTAGGATATAGTTCTACCTGGAAGAAAGTACCAGTAAAATACAGTAGCTGATATGCATAAATCTCAAGACACTGGGTAGATTAAACTGACCTAGAACTACATGGTTTTGAAACCCTGTGTAATTCTTTAACGCCATCAGTGAAACATGTGAAAGCTAAAATCCTCCCATGCAAAATCATCTCATTCATTTTTACAATAAAAATAAACTATTTCAGCAGAACAGAGTTTTGCAGAACTCAAAGGAGAGGGCTAATTTGATTTTTACAGAGGGTTGTTTTTTTCTGGTACAGAAACATGTCACAGGTTGTCCTCTCATGCAATAGTTTCTCTCATTTTTCAGTGGAATCTCCCCTCCCCAAAGAGCAATCCTTCAGAGGGACACAACACATACAGCTAGTGGATCTGAAGATTGTCTCATCCAATGGAAACAAACAGGAAGAGGGACATACCCGAGGTAACAATAACCTGTTGTGTATTAAACTAATAATTGAAATAAAGAGGCAGATAGCCTTTATTTGTACTTATCTGTTCCTAATTACCATTAGCCTGAAAACTAAGATGTTAGTCATTGCATTAAAAGCCATCATTAAATACCAGCTTGCTTTTTATAACCCAACAATGCCATATTAAACAAATAAGCTTCCCAAGTTTTAAAAACAAATGTAAAATTTAAATTTATAAGGGCATTTTATGCTTTCAACTCTTACTTTATATCCAAAAATCTCCATGCACAATATTCATTAGATGGGATTAAAATGATCACTTCGTCTACTAGGTCAACTGCAGCTACCCTTGAAGTTCTTCATGAAGAACAATTTCAGCTTTTGTCTGACAACTACCCAGACTTTTCACAACAGCAATGCCAAGAAAAAAACCTCACGGTGCTCTTGAGCATGATGAGATAATGTTCATAGAGCAGACTTAGAATAGATTTGTTTCTTAGAATAATTCAGAGATGCTGTTCCATGGGCTACTCACAGATCAGCCAGAAGAACACTGCAAGATTTATCAGTAACATTTTAAGATGGCCCCAACTGTCCACCATCACCACCTCCTTGACCAGGCTGTCAGGATGTGAGTCTGCACCACAGCTCCCCCAGTTCAGTCCCCGAAGCTAAGCCTCATCAGGTGATGGAGGTGAGTCTGCACTACAGTGCCTGAGAGTAATACGAGCAGGAGAGCTGAAGTTAGGTTATTATTCCTCCCTCCAGCTCACACATACAATACTGGCTGAGCCAGTAAGCTGATGACAAGGATGTATAGTCCCAGCACTTGGCCTACTTCAGCTGCTAACACTATCAGCTTTCTTGTAGCTCCTGCCTGCTCTTTATGAGCCTGGTAAGTATTCTTAACCAAGTGACAAAGTGCCAAAATCCGCAGGAGGAAAACTGGGGGAAAACAAAAATCATCTCTCTACCAAGCTGGAGCTATTGTCATCAGAAAGTATTAACCATTAGGAAGTTTATGGCGTGATTTACAAGCTGTTCCGAGAAAAGAGGACATCTGAAACCCTTCATGGTCTTCCTTTCTTACAACAAACAAACGCCTAAAGCTGAACAAATAAGAGAAAAGAAAACATTCTGTGAAATTTAATTAAAATTAGGGCAAGAAACATACAATGTAAAGCAACCTTTTCTTCAAACACTGCAACATAAAAGCTTCCTAGCGGCGTATCTGTTTGGATCAGGATGAGAAGTGATGCACTCGGCACCAAGTAACGCAGCTACTGACAAAACCAGAAAGCCTGGACTAAAAACAAAAAGCCCTTTCCCCCATAAATTTATTTTGCTCAAGCATCACTTCTTCAACACGCCTCTGGGGAGAAATTTCTCACCAAGTTCAGAATGCTGCAATTTTCTAGCAAATCTGTTGTCAAAAGAACAAAAACATTTATATATCTAAGATGTATTTATTCTCTTGTTTGCTCCTGTTGATCTGACGCATATGCAGAAGTGACCCTCTTCATTGCAGAGACGAGGTTTGCTTGTGGATAAAAATGAATTGCTGTGTACAAGGCTGAGGAAGAGTTATTACATGAAGTGTTATGTGACACTGCGCAGTTATAGTAGCAAGGACAAGAACCATACTGCAAAAGTTTTTTGAAAAATAAGAACTCTCCTTTTTCTGGCTTTAATAAGCTTATGTTGCAGCTAAACTGCACAGATCAGGAGAGTTCCTTCTGTCATCAGAATAACAGCACTTTAGAGGAAACAGGGACTCTGTTAAGAAGCCAAGGTGAGAAGGGAGCAGCGACCACACACAGGCCTTGGCTAAACAAATGCGTGACAAGAGAAAACAGAGAGAGTCATCTGCCCCCTCCTATCCATATAATCACTCAAAAGCCATTTTGCATCCTTCCTTAGCTCTGGAGTATTACAGGTGGATATCTCTGACTTGAACAGCGCAGTCCTTGGCTAAAGCCTGGGATCTGGCCGTAGAAGATCACCTCCTTTCATTACCAAATTGTATCAAAATGCCCAATCATTCATAACTCCCAGGAAGGATAAAACCAAAGAGAAAACACCGCTTGCTGTCAGTGCACCTCGCGGTGATGTCACCTAGTACTCACACTGATGCACAGAGCACAACAACCGCACGAAAGTACATGCAAAGAAAATATATCACAGAAGTGAAAAAAGACTCAGTTTTACAACAAGCAACGTTTGATTTCCTTATTTACATTCTCGGTTAATCTAGTCTTTCGGTTATGTAAAAGGTTTCAAAGGTCCTTGAACGATGACCAGAAGCAAAACTCATAAAGAGAAAAAAACAACTGCCTGTTTCCATCCAGTATTAGAAAGGAAGGGACACAAAGTAAATAATTCCACTGTGGTTTTTAGAAAAGTTTATTCTAAATGTACCAAGGCCACCTAAGTGTCACTTCTGTCACAAACTATTTAGGGTTTATAATACTCCTAAATTTCACAGGTAAACTGGATTACAAGAGCAGTAACCCCCTTCTAACTTTGTGCTTCATGTAATAAGAGTATTATCTGCAATCTGCTTCTGACTGGATTCCAAGTTTTCTCTCATAAGAGCCTTACATAGCCAAGTCATGTATTATCAGCATTCTTCTGACCCTTATTGCCCTTTTATTCTCAAGAACATTTACTAGAAATTCACAAATAACTTTATGACATTTAGTAAGTCATCTCAGCACTGAAATGAAAGGGTTTTTTTAAGAGAATAGTTCAAAGAAAACAGTAAGGGACGGTTATCATAAAAGAAAGAAAAGTGATTTTGATATCCAAGAGTATACAAACAATTCAGTTCCAACATCCTAAAATACTGAGACACAGATACCAGGTTTCATGTTAAAGGAAATTGGACAAAAATATTTTGATGACATGGATGAAGATATTCTAACAAATGAGGCATTTCTGGGGAAATTGGGGGTGGTAGGATGAAGGTAGCACACTTCTTATGCTAAGAATAGCCTATTTTTTGTAAGGAATGTAGCCATCTGAAAAACCTGCTCCTCTCACTCTCACTTCCCTCAGAGGCAGATAGGTCTGAGTGTTCAGCCTGTGCTGACAACCCCCCCGCACCCATAATGCCACCTTCTCTTTTTCCAGACCTCTGTCCCACAGGGCTCACAAGAAAAAAAAATACAAAAAACAACCAAAACCCAAAAAACAGAATTCACATACAAACAGCAAATCATTCTCAGTTTTCGAGAAAGAGTGATGTGATGCTGCAGCAGAGATAGGTGGAGATTTGTGCTAAAATCCCGGGTTTCCTGGGTTAGGGAGGGATAAGTGGGCCACCAGATTCTCTCTTTCATCTCCATCCCTTTAAATAACACTGTCCCATGCTCTCTGCTTCAACACAGGGCTAAAAATCTACTCGAAATGGCTGAAATAAAGAGAACGGTTCCTGTCTTTCCTCTCCTGTTGATCTTTTATTAATTCTTTATTCATTTATTCCCCTTTCTCTCCTTCAATCTGAAATAAAAGCAATTCTGAGAGGAAAGGTGTTTGCTCAGAATAAGCCTCGTATCAGAAACTTGGGATGTTCAAGGGCTGACAAGAAACGACGGCTCATAGGAAGAGAAAACAATAATAATTCATTTAATATGTGCTCCAGATCCTCTGCACAGTGCATTAATATGAGCCTATTAAAATTCAAGCAATAATTTTCTATGTCTTTTCCTTTCTAGCCTGTGTGAATCATCACCCTCTCTTGGACTAAGAAAAGAAGGCAATATTATCCACACTTTATGGATGAAGTACAGAAGATTAAGTGTCATGCCACAAATCAAAGAGAAGTCTTCAGAAGAGCTCCCAAACCAAAGTCTGGTACTTTACCCATATGATAACTTTCCTCCGCCAGGTATTTAAATTTTACCCCAGTAGTTCAGGAGTTCCCATTAGCACAGAATTTATTCCAGCACCTGTCACCAATGAAAGTGGAAGAGATTAGAGTTCATGACAAGGATTCCATCTGTCTGCTCATTATCATCTTTTTCCCTTACACGGGACATGGCTACCAAGTGCTGCCGAAGGAGTGTGAGTGGAACAGAAAGAGCAAACAACACATTGCAGAGGCCACAGTGGTTTTCAGAAAACAATAGAGGAAGTCTTTGTAGTTTTGCTTGGCTCTGCCTAACACAGACACCAGTCTGGACCTTGGAGATAATTAAAATGAAAGCCTTGGGGGTGAAGACATCACAGGACGGGTTTCTGGAGAACTGACGTTTTCATCTGCACTAGATTCTAAACCAGGGTGACTGAAAAAATTAATCTGTATTTCTAATAATTTTGTAAACAATTATAATTCATTACTATTCTCATGCACTGACTGAGTTTTATACTTTACAACTGATTTGCAGCTACTGACTTTGCTTTCCATGCTTACATTGACACTGCACATCCTTTACGCAAACACATCTGCCCTCTCCTTAACCCTTTGGGGGACATGGGCTGATTTGACTCAGTTAACAATCTCTCACATATCAGGAAGCAGCAGCATAAAACACAGTATTTGGGAGAAACTGAGATAAAGCCGTAGCAGGGAATCACAGATCCCAGAAGACATTGCTTCATGTGGCTCAGAGTAAACCCTATTAAAAATCAAAACAACTTCTTGTGTTAGTACAAGTAAGATTGGTACTTCACAAACAGATAGTTTGTGTTTCTCCCAGAAAGGAACGTTCATTCCATTCAGTACAGTTTTTCTCAGTTTACATTAATTAGTAATATGTTTCTAATGAGATCTTTGGAATGTCTTCGAGTCCATGAAAAACAAAATCTTCTAAACTTTGGTTTGGAAACACCTTTATCTGTCCTGGGGTTATGCTCCTTAAGTATTACACCCAAGTCTTAGTATCCTCAAGTGCCCTGTATTCCAATCTTTTGCTGGCCAGTCCAGCAGGGAGATGCTCCTGTATGGAAGATGTGACAAACTAAATTTAATCTCCTAAATCAGAAGAGGATCTAGCCCCACATAAATGTTGAGAAGATTCTAATTACTGACAATGATCTTTGGGGCAGCTAAAAACTGTATTTTCTGTCCCATATGAGCCCAGATACTGCATCGTTATACTAGAGGAACAGGATGAGGATATGGATTGCCAAGGACTGGGGAATGGAAAGCCTATAGGAATACACAACTTCATCAAAGCTCATTTCAAAACTCCTCCTGACTTCACTGGGGAAAAAAATTCATCCTTCATCCTGGAATATTCAACAAGTGCTTGTGATAACTCATGCCAGCTTATCCCAACCAAGGCTTTCCTGAACAGGACTCTGTTGTGCCCGAAGCGGGCCAGCAATAGCTTACCTCCTTAGTGCAGGAGGCATGGGATCTATTTCAATCCATCAATGAGCTATAGATCAATAAGACAGGAAAGTTCAGTGTTAAAAAAGTAAATAATGACTGCTTTCTGAAAAGTCTATTTCAACTTCAAGTCTCAGTTGCCCATCTCTGCTGAATCTGCAATAGAGAGCACAAACTTGAGCAATGAGAAGGAGAAAAGGAAGAATAAATCACTGGTAGCAAGACCAAAAGCAAACAGAAGATGCTACACCTTATGCTCAGGAAAAAGCACATCTTTATTTCACAGCTTACCTTTAATATTTGAAAAGGCATTTAATATTTCTCACCTGATTTAAACATGATGATAGAAAATGAATGTCCTGACTATATAGGTGGTCACACCAGTGATCACTTCCATAAGGAAGAAATAACATCAGTGTACAAAACCAGTCAGCCACGGGAGTTCATTTTGTATTCTAAGCAAAAGCTCTTTTGAAATTCTGATTTATAGAACTTCTGTAAAAAGGTGATCAAAATAATACTCAGAACTACAAAACTGCAGTGGTATATGCTAGGCAGTTAAAGTTGAGCATGCAGAAAAGTTTTATGTTGTCTTCTTAATCTGTAAGACTGTACCACAATCCTTTGCATATTATGAATTATCAAAGTAAGCTTTTAAAACTTAATAGCAGTGTAGCAAGTGGCAGGCAAAGTAAATTTTATTCTTTTGTAATATTCTAGGCTTGGAACTTTGTGGTATTTTGATTTATTGTTGGTATTTTTATAGCAAGATTTTAAGGTCAGAAAAGACTATTATCTCATCTGATCTAGCTCCCTGTCTATCACCAGTCATTAGCTCTCACATCTCAGCCAGATCTCTCGATGAAGAGCTCTTAGAGGGAGCATCATGGTTCTCACGAAAATGTCAGTGACTGAGCTGCCAGATAGGCCAGAAGCTCCTACTGGGGAAGAAGCCTGATCCACTGACGTGCCTCAGACAAGCTCACAAATGCCTTACCATTACAGGAACAGACAATAGTTTTTATTTGCTATTAATCTGGAAAAATGCTTCACAGCCATTATATTTATTTGATTTTTGTGCATGTTCACAAATGTTCCAAACACAAATAAGATCTATATGCAAAGCTACGTAAGTTGTCTGTTTGAAGAGCACATTAATGTTTTATCAGAGACGGGCGTGTCCCCCCAAATCATTAAAATTTAACATTATACCTCCGCAATTTAGCTGAGTAGTACAAACCCCTTATTTTGATTACACCATCCTGATAATAAAAGTAAATTAAGTTCCTGCTGGCAACAGGGGGCCTTGGAAAAAGTCAAGTACAAATCTCAAGTCTACATCTCGTGCACCCATGAGGTTATAGCATGGCAGGGGATGGGGGGCTCCGATGCACACTCACTGAGCAAACAGCTGTGGCAATGTAAAGCTGTACTTCCTCCAGCTGTTCAGTATCACTCGGCCAGATGTTCCCATCCCTGCAGCGGAAAATGAAACACATGACATCACCTTCTCCCTTTCAGCACTGTCTGGTATTTCAGTACAAAGTTCTTCTGACTGTCAACTTGTATGAGCTAAGAATGGAAGGCAGGCGCCAATTTCCCAGGCTCATTCACAACACCAGACCCAGACCTGCCGTAGCTCTCCGGTCAGATCACCGAATCCGCTGCATTTACAGGAGCAGAGCCTTTTCTGTTCAACATCCAACCACATACAGGTAACAGAGCAGTGACTTTCTACCTGTAAAAGAGCTAACTAAAGAGCTAAAACCAGAACTCACGCATGTAACTTCGGTAGATTCGTCTGAAAAATCCCAGTCTATCTGCCTGTATTTAAACTGGTGGGCATTACACGTCCCCCCTGCATAGCGACAGCTCTTACTGCTGAGTCCATTTGTTTCAATCCATTTGTATATCTATGCCAGGGTTTAAATGAGGGGAGCAGACAACTGAAGCCTTCCTGGAGCAGAATAGCACTTTGCTACTTGCTATGACCTCTGAGGGTCTTTGGGATTTGAGTAACAGAAATACAATTCTTCTCTGCTCCATCTAATGAAAGGGCCTGTGTAAAGATAAAATGAGACTGGTGCTACGTGAACTTTTACAGAAGTTAGTTGTTTTACTATCAGTCTCCATGGACATCAGGCATGAGATATTCCAAGATCAAAGAGTTATTTTTAATCTAGCAATTAATCATCTTCTCAGCATATTCACAAATAACAAGCATAGTTAAAAACTTAATGCCAAGGTATTAGAAAATAGGCCTGTATATATCCCTTATTGCTCTTGCAACAAACTCCCAGTCTTTGAAATTCCTTGATCCAAAGACTTAGTGATGCTGATGCTGGTATTAGTATGACACATCCTCCAGCCTAATTAATTCAGATTTCTGGTTCACAACTTTCTAACTTTTTCTTGACTCTTCAGTACTAAACAGCTGCAGCAAAATCAGAATCTTATCATGTTATTAGCTGAAAAAAATAGATAGATCTTAATTACTTCACTGTTTGTGGCTGTAATGCCTGTCTCTTGTTCAGGAGTTTTCTGCAACCTCAACAAAAGTTTAGAAGACCTTTAAAAGGAGTCAACAGACAACTAACTGCCAAAGCCAAGCATTAGGGTATATACAATATCCGAGAATCGTACAATGGCTTGAATTGGAAGGGACCTTAAAGATCATTTAGTTCCCCTGCCATGGGAACACCTCCCACCACACCAGGTAGTTCAGAGCTCGGCCAGTTTGGAAATGCATTACAGAACCAGCTGCAAGACAGATCAATAGCTGGAGTTAATACCTCACCACACAGACAAATGCTGGTAGAAGGGGGCTTGGCAAAAGTCACACCATAAGGTGCAACAAGAGATGAAGGAAGAAAGAAATGTACGTGCTTGTGTGTAGAAAATAAGGACAACCGAACAAACTGTAAACAAAATGCAGTTTAGTAGAGCGGCCTGAGGAAGTCACTAATGGCTTCTCTACGTTCCAGATCTGCTCATACTCAGAAAGACACCACCGTGCCACAAGTGTTTGGGACTTGACTTATTCCTGTCAACTTGCTTTACCAAACATTAGTGAAGATTCTGCCTGCTCAGAAGGCATGAAGCTTTTCATGGATAGCATGGGACAAGCGAATAAATGTTCTATACTATCTACACAATCACAGCTGGAGCTGTTACAAATTCAGAGCAAAAATAATTACTTTTAGTTATAAATAGCCAAGACGCCTCCACCCGCAGTGTTCGGCAAATTCATGTGCATCCAACATGCAGAGCATATTCATCAGGGAATGACAGTCCACCCAAGACATAGATAGGATGGCTCAGAGTGGAGTAAAGGAGAAAAGTACTATCTGTTTTGGGCATATTAGAAGATGAAACCAGAAGAGGACTGCAAGAAATATATTGGTATATACACCCACAGGCAATTGTTCCGGTATATCACTTTAACACAGAAAATGTCAGCAACATCTGAAGTTTTCCAGATCACCACAGAAAATGCTTAAAAGTATCCTGATATACTGTAATGAAAAACAACAACATCTTCATTGCTGGCAGAAGTGGTGCCAAATATTTATCTAGTTTGGAGTGGAAATATTAGAATCTCATTTTTCACCTGATCTTCATTTTTGCTGTTGTTCAAGTAGTTTTTAATACACAAATAAAGGTAATACAAGAGAAATATCCAGTCATTTAACACTATTTTTAATTCATGTTGCTACACACAATCTTGTCCAAAGGGTTTCACTGGAAAGACTTGAAGATTCTGAGGCAAGAGGTTGTCAAGTGAGGGAAAGGACATAATTTTCTGAGAGAAGAACTCGGCAATACCACAGGTAAAGCTGAGGTTCCTGCCGTGGCAAACAAGCTTGCGGTAACTGAACATATTCCTCAACAATTCTCTAAACAAATCCATAATCCAATTAACTTTTAATTGTAGGATTCACTACAGTATTTTATTTTAGAGTCACATCAACAACAAGATTTCCAGGACCTGTAAGAGATATTGAACTTTTTGTAGCCTTTCAGTCATTTTTATCCTGTCCACTACCCACACAAGAGCTGGGCTGTTGGACACGTATAAAAACACAGCACTCCTGGGAATGGCTGCCACAGCAAATGTTCCACACTCACAGACCCAATGGCTACACAGATAGGATTAAATTTAACAGCACAAAGGAATAAACAATTACTGGGACTGAAATTCAGTTGCCTATGCTATGAAATAGCTGAAATTGTTCTAGTAGAGAAATAAATCCCATACCAAAATTTAGCTCAGATCGTGGACTATTCCCAGCAGATATTCTGACTTTTTTTTGAATCTGTTCTAGAAGCTCAGTGAACTTGATAGTATGAACACAGTCTGTTCCATGCCTCTGATTTATTAGTATAGTTACAGCCTATCGGTCTATAAATGAGGGTAGCAGGGGTGGGGTGATCAATCACAGCAAATAAACATTCAGAATGCTAGACATGCACGTAGACATTTTATTTTACTGTGCACACACTTGCTGACCAGGACTCGCTATATTCAAAGTTAGCATGTACCAACTGTCCCTTGTCCCAGTATGAAGAGCTCTTGTACAGCTGTGCAAAGAAGCAGCAAAGTCAATTTAATGGGACAAGGAAACATGAGGCTATTGCAGAGGAACAATACTCTGCAACAGCAGGAGAGCTGGAAAAACTGTGCTCAGCCTTGGAGGCACTGAAATGGTCAGCACGAATAGGTCTGGTTAATGCAAACTATTAATGAAATGTTAATGCAAACTTTTCATAAAATGAAGTCATATGCCATCCTCCATTACTTTCTGCTTTTTAAGGGAAAAAAAATCTTCCAACTCTGGAATAAAGTGGTAATTTCCTGACAAGAAGTTTTAAGAATACAAAGCTCACTCTTGCTGAGTCAAGTAGTCTCTTCACAGAAACTATCACATTTCCAGATTCTGCAAGACCTCTGCAGAGTATTCTTCTAATCACCCTTCCATTGCAGTGCACTCATCTTTTCTCAACCCCACATACAGAGAAATAATTAGTGTGTACATTTTGGCTCAGATTGCTTTTTCTTCCCACCTTCACCATTGTTTGCCAGGGTCAAACATAATTGGGTGAGGAAGAAGCCCTTGGAACGCTAAATGGAATAAGTTAGTAAGAACCATTATTCCTATACATACAGTATCTCTTAAACTTTAGAAAAAAATAATCAGGCAATATGTGAGGCAGGGGCATATGCTTGGAAATCTTTTGAAAATCTTAATTAAAACCTTCATATAAAAATATACTTGACAACTAAATCAGCATTAAAATAGTTTCCAAGAGATAAATAATTTACAGATTTTCACAGTTAACAATCTGCTTTCTGGAAATAAACTTCACAGTTTACTATAAAATGATCAAAGAGGGATTAGGTAGCTATTCAATTTACTGGAAAAATGTTACACCATATCAATGAGATTGAGAGAACGACTAAGAAGCTGAATATGTTAAAGAAGTTGTAATGAATCTAAACGGTGATAGAAATTCACTGGGTATGGAGCAATTAATGTTAATTTTATGAATATTAAGATCACCAAGGGGAACAAATTTCCTGGCATTAAAGCTGATACTAGCTAAACAATCCAAAAGATTTAATTTCTAAAAACTTTAACCAATACATTTTCAACTCTGAATTTGGAGATTCTTTGCAACATGAGATAGCCAGCATAAAACACACCTGGTTATTTCACCTTCTACAGATTTGTCTCCACACGAGAAATAACTTCAGTGGCCACTCAGTATCCTTTGACAGTTAAGTAAGTCAGTGAGAAGAGGATAAAGTACAGACTAATGCCTTTCAACTTGATGGGCTACTGAGATCCCATGGCTTGGTACTTGTTGAAAGTTAAGATGTTCCAAAATCTGCAGTGGAAATGTCTTTCTGGCTTTGTAGGATTTTCCTCTAATCCTGTGTCAGCTGGCCAGCATTACAGCTCTCCCTATTCTTTGGGCAGAGGGCGTGGTAGGATCATTTTATGAGATACTGGTCTTGACCTTTACATAGAATGCCTGAAATGTTGTGTATGGCACACAAATTAAACAACAACAAAAGACAGCCTTTGCAGTTCAAGTGAGGTTACACAGAATAATAACATTCAGTTTTACATGATTGTAGTTTACTACGAAAAATTCTGTGCAGTCTCTAACGTTGGCTCAGGAACATGATCTTATTACTATCCTGATTTCATCCCTCCTGTCTGGTCCAGGAAGAAGTGGAACAACAAAATGGTGCATGTGAATATGCTACGCGTACAGAAACACAGAATGAGATTTGAGATAACACGACTAACTCCATCTTGAAAGAGGTGAGTGAAGTTCACATTTGAAAGAATTAAGATTCTCTTTCCTTTTTGTTGTAGAAACCTCTGACTCAACAAAGAATAATTAGTAAATAGGAATCCTCTCTCTCTTCTGCCAGCTTTATCCTTCTCCATTTTCTGCCTCTTGAAAAATAATAAACAGCAGGAGACTGTGTGCACACAGTTTGTTACAGGTCTCTCACATCTGAGGTTTCAATAGTACTTTGGAAGATTTTTTTTATTGTAAGTCTTCTTTTCTTTTTGACTGTGGATGTCAACAATGATTTATCAGCATTACAATGTCTCACACTTGGAAAACTATGTTTTTATCTCCAATTGCTTCTAGTTTCTTTAGGAAGAACGTAAATTTAGGTGATCACCAAAATCTTGCCTGCCATGGCAAGGGAAATTTGCTTCTTGATTATCACAGTAGAAAGGAAGCTCTATCAAATGTATTAATATATATTCAAGGTGTACTCGGCAACTCACCTTACACTGAGAAAATGATTGCTATAGAATCTCAGAGGTCATAAAAAACAAATTTCCAACTCTAAGCTGCAGCTGCAAATAAATTAAGCACAACCTAAAAATATAGAACCAGAAAATATTATATATCCGCACCAATACATATTTAAGAATGTGTGAATCTTTTCTGCCTAACTTTGAAAGGATGACTAGGAAACAATATGATCAGGACCGGCCTTAGCAACAGCAAATTTATACCTACTAATGAAAATGGACATTTCAAAAAATGCCACTCGCCTCTTCTGCTATTTTATGCTGGACACTACAGTGACATTTCCAGGCAATTTAGTTATTTCATTTTCTGTTACAACAGCTGCCATCATCTGTGATCGGAAAATACTACAGGATTGAAGAACCTGATGTCTCATCACAAGTGAAAACTTTTTAATACAGCTTGCAAATGAATGGTTGTGAACCGGCTCCCTAATATTTGCCTGACATTCCTATTTACGAACCTGATTCTCTGGAGAAATGTATTTCCAGTTTACATAACCATTATCCATTTCTCCCCATCAGCTCTAATAGCTCTTTTTCCTAAAGAATTCTTTGGTATCTCCATTTACTATCATTAGCAAGCCAGCAAGACAATTATTACTATTATTACTTCTTGAATTATTTGGAAATTGTTTTTGAAGTTCTATTTCATGCTTTTGAAAAATTATCACCACTTTGCAACAGTAAGAGACATACTGAAATTGAAAAGAACACCCACTGAAGTGTACTATAACACTCTGAAGGTTTCTTGTTAAAACTCAAATATTCCAAATTTATGCCATTAAAGTGTCTGCCTGCTTTCATTTTCCCACATCTTCTACTTGGAGACGAACGTGGGAACAGAATAATTAGTTTCTATTGTAATGAACTGTAAAATTTATAGTACATTATTAAATTGAGAAGCATAGAACAATATTATCATTAAGGATTTATAGGTTATAAAATTCAAATAATATATTTTTCATAAATTCTCTCTGATCTTGAGAGCTATTATGCCTTTCCCAAATACCCTTCCTGTTTCTTATTTCCATCTGGCACAGTCTTATAGTTTAACAGAATCTTTAAGAAGTTGTGCAGAGCTAAGGAAACAGAAGAGTTTTGACATAGTTCACCAGTAAGAGACATGCTGTTTTGGGTTAAATAGTGCCTTTCCTTGTGGTGTTCTGTGCAGCCACAATGTGAGAACTACAACTCAAAAATAAACACCTGGCCTGGCTATAATCTATGTTTAGAACACAAGTGGAATTCAGCATAGTCCCCACATTTTGTCCTCTTGTAACATAAACAGCCGAGCGGTTCTTTCCCAAAAGCTTTGTCATTGGCAATACCAACGCCTTGCTGAGAGCAGGCAGCAAGTATCGTTATCTAGTGATCTTCCAAATTGCCATTTTTCTTTTCCAACTATCTCTGCTATACATCTTCTTGATAGAAAAGTAACGTATGAAGTGCTGCTGAAGTAAAGAAATTCCCTTCAGAGGTTTTGGAGGTTTTTTCCCTATTTTTTCTTGAATTCATGGCTCTAAAAAACACTGACAGTTTTGATGGAAGAGGTTGCTGCCAGCAAGAAAACAGATGCAAAATTGAGGAAAACATGTGAAATGTTGAGAAGAGTAAATCAGCGCTTCGGTGTCAGAGTCACTATTTCATTATTCAGATACAGTAGGCTGAGCAAAAAAGATGAAACGTGTCAAAAGTAAGAACGAGGTTAGTATTGAAGTTCACTGAGAAACCTCAGCATCCAAGGCTTCGGCTTTGTAATATTTATAATTACTCTCCAAAATCCTTCTGCCTCTCTGACTCATACTACTTTTGATCAACATATTGAAGCGTATTACTGCAATACTTGTTTCATTTCACTGTAATTTCACCAAATTCAACTGAATTTCACCACTATAAAGCTAAAGCTCTACTGTAATGAATCAAGCCCCATCCAATTGCTTTACTTAAAAGTACAGAAAAGATAACAGTGAGAGAATGCAACAGGCTTGGGAAAGTTAAAGTTAAAAAGTTAACAGAGGAAATTAAATTCCTTTAGAACAAAAACACTTAAAATATCTTAACCACAGCAGGACTGGATTTACTGTCTGTAAATTAGACCCCATAGGGCTGAATGTGGATATAGATGTGCAATTATCAGGTTTAGAGGAGAGGACATGTATTCCTGCATTTATTCCTGTGTATCTTTTTAAATTAACAGCGTTATCATTAGTTTTGCCTCTTGACAGAAATAATCTGCAGAAGACCCAATAATGGCTAACCTGAGGGCCAAATTGCTACCAATAATACCACATTTTACCACCAAGTGAAGCCAAATCCTAATTCTGGGATATATCATTGCTGCCTGAACTCATCTCCACCACAACCATGCTGTATTAGAGCTACCTTCATTTTAATCTAATCCATTTGAATTGAATATTCTTCACTTTACTGTTTCCATCAAGTAATTCTTCAGAGGGAAAAAATGATAAACCATAATATACCTGATGAATTATATAGTCAGCTCATACCCTAAAAATGTTACTTTAGTTGTTTGTTGTCTTATTTTGTTCAACTCCGTCTTAAAGATGGATAAACCCTCACCTCTGTAATCCCCTAAAGAAGGAAGTTAATTTTGTTTTGAGAGGGTGGCAAGAAAGCTACTTCAAAACCCTGTGCAAATTCACCTCAGTTTTTCTTAAGCGTTTATTCCAGAACATTAACACAAATTCTTTCACAAAAATGACAAAACACTTCATTTTAATCTTTTCAAATTACCCTGTTATGACATCTTATCCAAATCATCTTCTCATATCCAACTTCAGTATTTTTCTTTTTAAAAAACTCTAGTATTAAAAAAGGTCAAAAAATCAAAATTGGTTTGGTAACAAACTTCAAGGTTATTTTTTTTAACTTGCCAGAAAACAAACATAAAACCAATTAGTTATGTATCTATTCAACAGCCTTAACCTTTCTCATATGATGCAGACAACCTGCAGAGACACCTGAATCAACTGAGCCTGTCCCACATCATCGAGAAAAGCCTCAGATTCAGCAATGTGCTTTTATAGACCTGCTTGGGGTTCTCAGAAATATTCATCAGTATCCATGTCAAATAAGAAGCAGCCACTTTAAAAGGCACTATTCTCTGTGCCTTGCTACTTCAGCTTTGTATCATCCAGAGGAACAATAGGATTATGAAGAGCTAGTCCAGAGACGATCTTGCTACTTACTAAACATAATAGCAATTAATGACTGATTTCTGCCTGCACATTTTTCTTAAAGAAGGCCTCTCATTAGTGTCGAGTGCCATCATTTGTAATTTTTGTTACAATTTAATATATTTTGCTTCTTATCCAACCAACACATTGAAGGAAGGAGCCTGTAGCATCGTTTCTGAATGATGTCTTCTCTAGGACTTAGTGGCAAGTCTCCACTAATCAATACATTTCATCTATAAAACTAAATGCATTTCTAAGTATCTGTCATATGAAGAGTTGAGACAGCAACTAGAATGCACATTCTTAAAGTGCTTTTAAATACTTTTCCTTCCCAAATAAGCCTTGGTTATCCAGCAAGATTTTCAGGCTGATAATAATCTCTCAATCTCACAGAGGAGCACACTGCTTATTTCTTGTGGATTAATATTTTATAGCTTATACTGTGCATCACAATTTTGCAATCCTCTCTCTAGAGCAAAGTGGTACATTTATCATTTCCAAGAACAACAGTTTTACAGTTTTTATTCAGATTGTGTAGGGGAGAATCACAGCCATCCTAAAGCCAGTGAATGACTAGTGCACAGAGGAAGGGAAGATGAAGGCAGGCTTACAAGAAATATAAAGAAGATATTTCTGAAACTTTTCTCTTGCCTCTTGATCAATTTCTTTTCTCAAGGTGCTTTTTAACAACGAGGCAGGGCAGTGTATTTGGCTCTGTCAAGCCCAACATTCCCTCAACATAATTTGAAGAAATAATGATTTTCTGCAGGAGAAAATCTTATAGAAAGGATTCGACAGATAGCCTAGCAGATGCATTTTTCAAATGGGACAGACAGTCCTGCAGTTTTATACCAATTTTTGGAAAGCAGTTTTATACCATGAAAACCCAGAGATATTACAGTTCAGCTTAAAACTCAACCTCTTGTCCTGGGCAGCTGAAAGTAGCAAGGTTTTAGAAAGAAAAAGAAAAACGAAAAGGAAAAAAAAACAAAACAAAACAAAAACCTAGTAATAAGCAAAATCCAGGCTGGAAGGCTTTAATAGAAATGATAACAATCAAAAATATTTTATAAAACCTTCATACACAGACTATATCCTTTTCTATCCAAGGCCTCTCTGCTGCCTAGGAGTCCCAGGTGATGCCCCTTATTTCACCTGAAGCCCTCATGAGCTGAGCGGAAGGAGGCAGTACCTGCCTCCCCAGAGCTTCCTACCAGGGAGGAAAACACCTCCCTTCCTCCTAACCTTCGGTGCAGCTCTTCTCCTACCATCTTCTTTTTTCCAAGATACCTTCACAGGAGACTAGCACCCTGCACTCCCTCCTTGCTGGCTCTGGGAGGGCATGAGTGAATTTACTCGGGATGTGATTCAAAGGCAAGGAGTTAACTTTTAGTGCTACTAAAAAGGGAAGTGGTTCGACAGTGCTAAATAATAATATTCCCTTCTACCAAAGTCAAAATCACAAACGAATTAAATAGAATTCCTCACTCAAGCAAGGCAGGTTGTCAAAGCTGTATTTCACATTACCCCTTCGGAGCCCAGTGAAGGTGTTCTATCAGCTCTGGCTATGGACCAGCTTGTCCCCAAAGGTGAGGAGCATCGCCAGTGCTGTGCAGCACCCAAGGCTGGGTACCCTTTTCACACTGCCTACAAGGTGACTCCATTCCCAGATCTGGGCTCATCTCTCAGGCCAAGGGAGATGGAGGGAAATGAGGGCAAATAACAAGCTCTGCTTTGCAGAAGTAGTGGGCTCCAGTTGCTCTCTTCTCTCTGCTTGTCTTCCTTATCCCAACTCATGACTTTCTATTTCCCACCACACAGAACAGACTTAAAATCAGACTTCCATAGAGTCCAACCATAACTATACATTGCCACGTACAGGCTTCAGGGCTAATTCTAAGATGCGTGTACAGAAATACTTCTAGCAGGTAACTTGGCACTAGATAGTAAACAACAGCATCTCAAAGTTCTGTTCGTGTCAAGTTCAGGATATTTTACAACACACAAAGCTTCAGGGGCATACAGCGATACCAGCACATGGACCTGCAGAAAACACAAAAGGGTTAAAGAACACTTTTTGACCCTGACTGAGCAGTTCTGAAACCTGTTCCAGAGGTGGTGTATCCCTACATTTGCATAAAAATGTTGACAAATCTGTCCTATATTTTAGCTTATTCTCAGAGTGATTTTTCTTTTATATATGACCAGAATAAACACTGTGTGGAAAGCTGTAGTGTGTTTTGATTGTTTATAGATGCTGCAAATAATTTAACAAGCACCCTCATGAACTTTCTTGCTGTAGGCAAAACATTCATTTTCTTCTGCTTAAAAGTAATGATTTTTTTATTATTTCCTTTTTACAACATTTTAAAAAATACTAAAATAAATGCTTCTAGTATAAACTTTCATGAAGCAGACAATACCACAAATTCACTCCAGATCTCATTCTATTTAAATCAAGCTATGCCAGACACTTGGCCACCACGGACTGCAAGTTCTAATAAACGTTAAAAAAAAAAAAAAATCTATTGAGATTTTGACTATTTCAAAAGTCTTCAATGTGCAAAATTCCCTACACAGAAATATGTAAAAGATTCCAATTTACACTATGCTGCCTTAATACTTAATTAATATTTTTGCTCTAATTAACAGTTACTGAGTACCATATTTATGATTCTTTCCTTTCATCTGATATTCCCTTTCCCTCCCCTTGTTTGCAATATCAAACACAGATTTGGAAAATTAGCTTTCTGAACACCTTGATAAAAAATATTACACTCTACATATTGCCCGTTTCGTAGTGGAATTACCCATCTATATTTTCTATGTAATAAAGAGCTTCTGTGTTCTGAAGCTCTAAAGGATTAACAACCCAAAGGCAGCTCAGCTAGACAAGCTGGAACAGACAGAACTCTGCTAAGGGACAACCCACAGTATCCCCAAGAGTTGTTCATCTTCTTGGACACAACAAAATCAAAATATTTTTGAAAACCTTGCTTTACAAACACTCTTGTCCTTATTAAAACAAAGATATATTCACAGTATTGGGAGCAACGCAATTAAAAGTCACAGTCTGACTGTTTCAGAGGTGTAAATCAGTAAATCCACAAAGTTCACAGGAACTATTCAGTACTGAAGTAAAATCCTGATGGCAAATGTAAAATCCTGATGGCTCCAGATCCAGCATTTCTCCACAGCCTGGGCCATGGTGCCCAGACACGGTGTTTCTGAGGTCACATCCCTTCACTGGGGCCAGACTATTTTCCAGAGCGAGGAACAGTAGTTTGGTCCAAGACAAGTAGTTCTGACTGACCCTCACCAGTACAGATAATGGAAAGACAGTCCAAGGAAATTAATTCAGCTGGACAAGTATCATCTTTGTGGAAGGATAGCAGGACAGCAAGAACACTACAGTCCAAGCAATTGACCAATAATTCTGTTGTTAGTACAGAATAAAACACAAACAAGGAATTTTTACTGTAGTTCTCAAGTTATTTGTGGCTAAGGTGCACCTGAAAAGCTGGCAATTAGTAAGAAAATGTGTTCTTTACAAGCCTCTTGAAAGTCCTATTAAGTCTTTATTTACTTAGCATTTTCTCTAACTCCCTTATTGGAAACCAAGCAGAGTAGTTTCAGAAAAAGTAGCAAGAGAATAAATGCCTGTTTTCCATTCTGGTGCAAGAAGAAGTGGCTGAACTTCAGAGTGTCCAAATCAAAACTGAACAAACTCAATGACATGAATTCCGAGTTTAACCAGAGAACACATATCCAAAATAAATTCATTATCACATTCATTCCAAACCGAGGCGCTAACTGCAGACAGTACGATCTAGAAACAATTTTAATTGCTTCAAAATTTTGAGACTATGAAAGAACTGAGAGTTCAATGTCCTATTCCATGTGGGTCAGTATAGGGAGGTAGCAGCAATAGATTTAAGCCTGTACAATTTCGAAAAAGCACGAAGAGATTCAACCACAGTGATGTGAAACCAGAAAGTCACCTACAAGTATTCAAAAATGCAGGACTATAACTTCAGACCAAAGCCGAGTAATCCTGTTTTCAAAGTTCCCTGATAAGAGCTGCAGTCTTTTAAATTTGCCTTGAGTTTCAGTTTGAAGATCTACAAAAAGATACCTATCTCTAAAGGACTCTGCTCAAGAAATGTCAAATGTAAACAGACTTTGAAGGAGTTAAACAACTGTTTCCAGAGCAGCAATGATCAATTTTCAGCTTATTTGTTGTTTTAGTTTGACTTAACAACACAGGAAGGAGACCTCAACAGAAAGCAGCACCATGCAGTGAGGTGTAGGTTGCAGCGTGATTGGATGCTGCCGGGTACCAGTATGAGTTCTGGGGTGATGTATGTACACACACCACACTGCAGCTGGCTTCATTTTAGTATGTGTAAATGGTATGTTCTGGCAGCTGTGTGTCATAACAGGACCCCAGCTCTCCCTGATATGATTGATGTGCAAGCCCTGAGCCTGTTACCTTTCACCACAAACAGGTATTACACATGTAGGTTGTGCAAAAGCGTTCAAGGCAACCAAAGGGAAGAAAACAATTAACTGAAAAGAGTTGCTTTTATTTAAAAAGCAGCAGGACAGGAAAAAATAGTTCTTTAAAGAAGAACCTTTCATTTCACAGTGCAGACTCAGAAAATAAAACTGCTTCCCAATTTTCATATATGAATATCTAAATTCAATCTACAGACAGGAATTGAAACAAGAGTGGCCCAGTTTCCAAATACACCAAACACTTTCAATTCTTATGGCCTCTCTTATTTTTTATTATCATGCTGCCTTAAAGGTATTGCTGCATTGTGTATGGCAAGCTCATGCAAGTTTATTGCATGCAATGTCCACAGCAGCCAAATGTGAGGCAGCTGCAGGCAGCATCCTGGCTAAACAACGGCTGCTGCATCCGAAATACTAAACAGGACTCAGCATTGTACTAACAGCACAGAGAAACTAAGTGTCTCTTTCGGGTCAACTAAGTCGTAAAATTCAGAACGGTGCCCTATATACTCCTGTATGTTGCTCACGTGCCTTGCTGATTGAAGGCGAGATTGTAGCATTTTATTTAAATAAGGGATTTAGATGAAAAAAATTGAGGAATCTATGGTGGGAGATTGTCCTCAAATGCAACGTAATGTGAACTGACGGCTACTGAATAACTCAGTTAATATTTTATATTGAATGGTTTGTTAAGAAGACAACACATATTCTACTCCACATCCACATGTGCGTGACCATGCACCACACACTCTCAGATTCAGGTGCCTGAAGTATAATTTAATGGAAATTTTGACCTCTTAACCCAAACATTGTGAAAGCCACAAAACTCTGAACACAGTTAGATCCTCCATGAATTTTCTGCAATCACTTATGTTCTTCTGATCACGCTCACATCTGACATGTTGATAAGAAGACTCCATATATGCTACAGGATAATACACAGGAGAGGTTTTGCCACTTCTTTCTTCACCCCTCCCACTGAAACTGTTTGTTTTATTAAAAGGAGAAGAGAGGGAAGGAGAGAGACCAGAGAGAGGACAACTAGATGGATATTCATGCAGGAAGGGAGCTACAGGTCTGTGTGTTTAGCACAGTAAGATCTGGATAAAAAGTGCCATGAAAGAGGAATCCAAGAGTAGAGACAGGACAACCTGTACCAAGCAAGTGTTCTAATCACAAGACTATAAAAATACAGCTTCTGTACCTGGTAACCCCTCTGGGCACACAGCTACCAGATACCCAAACGCCCTTACTACTAGGAGATGACCTACCTCTGCTTTTGCTCACCACAGAGGATGCCTGGGGAAATGAGGAGACCCTGTAGCCTAAGCTTCATCACTGCTGTTCCCACTACTCTTGGGTTCAGTGACCAACTGTCTCCACAAGAGACAGGGTGAAAACCCCTGTCTGGTGGTGAGCAGGTACTTCATAGGGCAAGTAAATTTGAAACACCTTTATCCTTTGCCTAGTGGGATTCTTATCCTGGTGAAACCTGGTGTTGCAACTGAAGTGCAAGGGTAACAGTAAACACCAGGGGACATATTTTACATACACTTAACAAAGATAGTTCAAAGGAAATAATGAACATTTACTTCCTGAAACCCATTAACACATAAGTGTGAGATATGCTAAGTAACTTAGCACTGTCTGAACAGAGATACTGTTAAGACTGTCCTGAAGCCAAGCTTTTAACACTGCGATACATTCATTTAGAAAAATTATTTATTAGCACACAGAATCTAGTCATCCAGTGGGTTAGGCTGACTACAGACTGACTCAGAATGAGCAACTGCTGGAAAGTACAGACTTTTTTCTTATTTTCCTATTTGAAGCAGCCATATGGCATTCTAAATGTTCCCCAAGTGTCCTGAAACCATTACATTCTGCTAACAGGTTGACACCCATGAGCACTGCCAGAATTGCTCTCCTCCATCCCTCATTATTCCCACTTATAACCTACCAACCATAAGTACTTGTTCTTTGGGATAATTGCTTCACCATCATTCACTATTAACTGCGGCCACACCGGAATGAATGGATCTAATACTAACAGAAATTAGAAAATAAAAACCCCAAAGTGGGTACAGAGCATTGGAAATCTCTTATGCTTCGAGCTCAACTTAAGGAATCATGACTGAACCATCACTCACATCCTTGCAGAAAAAGAAATTTAAAACCCCTCTGAATATCTACTTGCCACCTTCTGTTTGATGCTGGCATTGCTAGTGTTAGCAACTTTTTCTCCCTCTCCCTTAAACAATGTCTGAGACTCAGATAATCAAGACAATTAGACAACCAAGTTTGGCATTGACTGACGAGTCAGCAATATGCTGTATTGTTAAGCCATCTCAAAAGCAAGAAATAAGAAAATCCACTGTATGTTCTGATTAAAAAAAAAAAGCTTAACATTTTCTGCATGATGACTCCTATAAAAGGAAATCACTGTGTAGTAAATCAGAAATACTGTTACAGGCACTTCACCTCAAATAGGAGGTAAAAGTTTCCCTTCTTAAAAAAAAAAAATTAAAAAATAAAGACATTAATCTCATTTCCAAACCAAAATCTTTTGTGCATACATCATTTCAAAGACGACACATCAATTCTCAGTTCCATATTTTCCATCAAATTATGTCAAAAGGCTCTTCCTCTGGACTAACTCAATTTCTCATTGCAAGCAGATCAAGAAAAAACAAAACAAAACAAAAAATATAAACCTTTTTTTTGTTGTTATTGTTGTCTTAAAACACACAAACCAATGCACTGACCTAAGGGTGAAGATCAGCATTAAGCTGGGTATTTTTCAAGTGTCAGAAAACCTATCAAGTTCGCATGTTAACAGTCAGCCATGGTTATTGGGCACTATAGAATTCTTCACGCCGAAAACAGAACACCAATACAATTCTTTCCAATTAAATCTTCCAAGCTCATACAAAAGACTACCACCAAGGCACAAAGCAGATTTTTGTTTCAGCTGACAAATGACTGATTATTATTAGACATTTTGTACTAGAACTATAACATCAAACTTTCTCTTTGAGAAATTTTAAAGATCTTTCTCAATGTTTTTGAGACACATTTATGGATAGCGTATGACTTTTCAAAGAAACTGCACCTCAGAATTTTGTTTCTGTGACAAGAAATAAGATTTCAACTCCCTATTTAGTTTCAACAGACATATGAAAGTCAATATGGTCTGCATATTTAGAACTCTAGAGTAGGCAAAAAGTGAAGAGGCAAGCATATCATCTTAAAAACACAAGAGCCCAACCATAAAAGTCTATTGTTTATCTTTTGCAGTGATGGTATTTTACTTTCCAAATAAAAAAAAACCCGTTCTCCGATGAACAGAATTATTGAAGTAACATTGTACTACACTGCTCTAATTTCAGGTATTTGAAACAATGATACCATAAAATGATCTGAAGTATTGTCGTCGCATAAATCTCCAAGCACTTTCTATGTGCTTAATGTTCAAGCCTAAAATTGTTTCATTCTTTAGCTGACAGTGCAGATTGTAAAAGTTGTAGTTTATCATTTTTCTTTCATTCTTCTCCAGCAGTTACATTACCACATCCTTTTTTATTACTATCACAGGATGTCACCGGATAAGTGACATCATAAGGGGAGAAACAAGGATTTGCCAGGAATAGTCAGAATTGGTCTGCAGCGCTACAGGGCTCTGCCTTTCAGAGAAGGGGGACAGCCTCGTCTTTTCACATGCTGAACATGTGCACTATCAAATCTATTGCCTGTCACTGTAGTCCCTTGGACTGGATAAATTATATCCCACAGTTGGGTAGTACAAAGGTAATTCTGTTGCCATATGTTGAGCCAAAGAGCTCACGCCGTGACAGGGTGCGTTACAGATTATGCTTTCCCATGTGATGCTGATTTTCTCCTTCAGCTGTGAGGGATAAACCTGGCCTCCTGGTAAGATTTTAAATTATTCAAAATAAAACAGTACATCCAACAAATTTTGCTTAGAAAAGCAGAAAAAGAAAAAATATAAAAAGGCAGAAAAAGCCCACCAATTTTTCAGATTTTGGAAATGACTGATACTGTCCTAGTATACAACCAGAATACGCTGTGCATCAGTCCCATGGGAATTCCAGTCCCAGGTCTCAGTTAGCACATCAGAAAAAAATGGAGTGAAGAACATTGTGGTAGCTTCACTCATCCTCTTTAACAGACACTCTGCAGTATTTTTGAGTTTCTTTGGTTGGTTGATTTCAAATGCTGGCATTGGCAGCAGCTCACACAGCAAGAAAAGAAATACCATGAGAGCAGAAAGGAAATAGGTAGAGTCCCCCAGAGCATGTTTAAGAGATTTTGCTTGTCTGTTCAATTTATTACTGGATTTCATTATTTAGCAGAAGTGAATTGAAGTGGTTGATAACATGCCACAAATGATTTCACCCATCAGCATCCAGCTCAGCTGAGGAATAATCAAAAGCCATTGCTACATGACTGGGGTTGGGCCTCGCAGAGAAAGGAGGTCTGTTTGCAGTTTTGTTTCTGGCGAGGAAATGACCACGTCTTGTAAGTCAACCCAGTGCACACATGGGCTTCATCTCATAGGGCATAAATGAAGGTAACACACATTACCATTTGAAGCTATGCCTAAAATGTAAAGAGGAAAGAATGGACAGTAACTATCTAACATCTCATATGAGACAAAACTACTCCTCAAGGTAAAAGGCCAAGGCAGCAAATGCACATACAGATAAACTCTGCTCGTATTCTTCAAAAATTACACAAAATACACTCCCTAATACATACGGTCCTATGTGCTTGTAGCTCATTTGCTTCAGTAATTACCATTTTTAAACTCTTGGAAGAGAAAGAGCTATTCACAAAGGGCTCTGTGTAACAAAGGCTTGCTAGAGAGAAACACTGGGTGAAAGGGTAAGAAAAATATTTACTGGACATTTCTTCAGGTATATAAAGTCATAGTTATACCAGATCCTCTTTCATCCACACATCAAGAGACTGAGATGTGATTTCAAGGAATCATGTGGGAGTATGAACCCCAGCCCACAGGAGAATCATCAGAAACGCTGCTTGAAGAACCAGGAGTCAGGGAATACACATCTTGCCTACCAAAAGGACGTCTAGGCCTGATAGCACACTGACTCCCAAGGTGACGGTCTTCTTGTACTTTTTTAAACAATGACTTCAGATATTTGTTATGCCAGAAGGCAGTCTGTAATCCTCACCCCAATTTCAAGGTTACTAGAACGTACTCCCCTTGTTTTAAGGCCCTTTGCCTTCAGCTAAAATAAAGCTTACTCTAATTATCTTCATTATAACATCCGTAATTCGGGGCTCCCATGGGCACTAAAGGTGTAACGAGGATGGCATAAATTTTCACATCCACTGACCTCTAAATTATTGTGAGGTTATTTCACTAGAAGAGGGTGCAAAATAAAATAAACTCTTTGCTTTCCACCCACTTGACAAATGCGTGGATGAAACTTTGTGGTTAGGTATGTGAGTTTCTGTCATCTGTATTCCTGTTTCTCAGTGCTACATATAGTTCATGGCCCAGATGCTGCACACCTTGAATGTCAAGGCTGTTTTATGTGCTACTTCACCAGCCAGGTTTCCATAAAGTCCAGAAAGGTTTATTGTGACATTAACGAACATTGCCACATCAAGCCATTCAACTGCTTAGTCACTATGTAATAACTCCTGGACAACACCTCCCACTGTAAACTTTATAGGAGATACTCATACCCAACCAGAAGGACCAAAAGCATCAAGTGGTCTTTTGCCATACGAAAACATTGTGAAACCTCTTCAGCTTTGTGGGTCTCCGTTCTCCCCAGGGTTCCAAAGACAAGAGTCATGTGAGCACAGAAAGAGCATTCAAGGTCAGAAGAATAGAGAATTACTATCTCTCTTCAGCAGTGAGAAATTTAGATGAAAAGAATAAACACTGTTCCTAGACTTGTGGTCTTTTCTAATAAAAACACCCCAAGTTGTATGGATTCAGTTACCATAGTGAATAGTGATGGTAACAGCAGTATGGAGAGTATCTCAAGATGAAAAAGAACTCACATTATGTTCAGTAAACACTAAATCTATGATAGATCAACATATGCATATCATCTAACCTCCTGTTCAGTTATTTAATAGGAATATTTACTACCTAGAACCTGGACAGATGTTATTACATTTATTTCACATATTCCATCAAGACCTGTCAGACCATCTAGTGTTAAGAAAATGCTGTAAGTGAAATCTGATCGGATTTGTTATTTCAGTATTTCTCTTTCTAGTTTTAGCATGCTCTACTAGTTGGCAATTACTTCCTACTGTACAATCTATTAAATATTCATGTCAGATATTATTTGCATAGAGCAGCTTTTCTCTGATAAAAAATATGTTATTCGTTCACTGCTTAGAAGATTGACCTAAGGTCCCTACTTTAAACACACAGAGATATTGATTGTGAAAATACACTAGGAAAATGATGTAGTTTATATGCATGCATTATTTCTACTGAGTCATCCTGAAGCTTATAATTTAAGCCTCAGTGTTTCAGGTAAAATGAAATTGCTTCCCTAAGTAAGGCTGCTTTGATTTCAGCTTTGCTCCGAGCTTTGCCAGGCAAGCAGAAAATCTTCATAGTATGAAAGGTCTTGTTCATATAGAATGTATAGTCATGCAGTGATAAAATCATATGCATTCAAAACACACCGTGCCTTTGTCCGAAGATTGTTTTACAAAACCCTTTTTTTATCTTATGTAAATAATCTCATATCCTATATTAATGAAAGATGATCATAAATGAACAACGAACACCGACTTCCAAAGCACTGTTGCAACTACTGCATTATACATAGCACACAGAGGACAAAGGCAGCTAAGGAGCTTCCTTCAAACAGGAGTAAAATCCCCAAATCTAGACCAAAAAATCCCAAGCAACAACAGAAAGATAAGCTAACTGGATTTCAGCTAAAAAGAAATTTACTTCTGAGGATTGTCCCCCCTGGAGGAAGAAACTCTGAAATACTCACTTTTTAAAACCTTATCTGCATTTTACTTTCCTGCCCTTTTCACTAGACAAGAACAGTCTATGAGCATAAATAGAAAAAAAAAAAACCCAACAAAAAAAAAGACAGAAAAAAAGGAATGTACACATTCTTTGCCTTCCTTCCCCTTCTGTCAGCCCTGTGCTGTTTTTCTTACATCCAGCCACTCGTTGGTCTCTCCCAGGTCCTCTCCACCCTTTGTATCTCTTGCCTCTCAAGTCTCTTCAGTGTTACTCCCATTTCATTCATCCATTTTAAGAGAGCATCATCTCCAGCATAGTTAATAATCATTAAAAAGTTAGAACAATGAGGAAAATGACAGTTCAAGACTATCCTGGCAGTGGCGTTTGCTATGACAGAAAACCCATGCCACAGTGAAGTTGGTTCACCTTCTAAGTACCTCAACTCAAAGTAGCTTTCAGGTTGTACATAAGGCTTTTGTTGTTGTCTGTGTGCAGATAACTGCAATCACTCTGCAAGGCCACTTCATTTCAGGACTTCCAGGCCACGCCACTGCAGATGTAATTAAAATGCTGAGCTAAACACTGTGCTTGAAGAATGGACTCCTTCTACAACTTTGCAATAGGCCTAATAGGAATCACACTTCTCCAGAATAACAACTTTGGGATATGGTATTCTCTCAAATGGTAAAGTCAAGAAAAAACTTCTCTGAAGACAGCTGAAATTGGTATCCTGGGGTACACAATATTCTACATGTTAGCTTGACGAGTACCCTTCTGTATCTTACCCGATGTCCTCATTTATTTCTGTATAGAAAGCAAAAACTTTAACCTCTGTGAAGACACCGGCAAATTCCTGCTGAGTTCTATTACCTGAGAAACTCACCCACAGTACTGCAGGGTTAGGGAGGCTGCCTGCCTGACTTTGCTTTCATTTATCAACTGCAAAGTTTTTTTTGTGTCAACAATAAAGTTGCAACTCAGATATTAAGTAGGATTTTTCCTCTCCAAGCCCAACTCTTTAGTTCTGTGTCCCCATACATGCATATACCCTTGTTTTCTTTAATCCTTGTGATCATTCCATTTCATTAAAAAGCTGAACAATCTAGGGAATACACAGCCAAATTTCAATCTATAAATGCAAACAATACAGTAAAGATTTGCCATCACTTGTACTTACTATGACATGGTAGAAAGCCAAGCACAATCAACTGGTCTGCAAAACAGATGCAGAAGCTCTTAAAGGAGTGTATAACATTCTGCATGGAAGAATAACAGGTAGTAAGATCCTTTATCTATTGACAACTGCAGCATATGTGCTGAAAGCCTAGATATTGGCTTCTAAATTCTGTGCCAAACTTCCTTCCTTCTTCAACTGAGAGGAGAGAAAATTAAAGCAGCAGTTACTTTCAGTTTGCAGGATCATGAAAACCATTCAGAAAAATGAGACCATACCCAGCCACATGGTGAACTCCACAATTCTGGGCTGCAGACAACTCTAACTCCAACAAACAGAACAGTGTGGGAACATTTTGAAGACCTAAGCTACATGCTGTGCATGCTACTATTCTTCTATGATTTCTCTATATTTGGAGAGGAAGACAGATGTAGTATCTCAAAGATTAAGGGTCTATCTAGTTTTACTAAATCTGTAGCAATAGGCAAGACACAAGTTCCTCATGTGGTATCTTACTCATTTGCAGATGTAGGCTCATATTTTGGTTTCCAGTAGACGTAACAGGACTAGTTTCTCGTATATTAACTTTGGAGTCCCAACAAAGCAAAGTATGTGCTTTAACAACTACTCTTTAAATGAATGCGACTCTTCTCAGTGTGGAAAAAATCATCTTAACCAGTCCCAGAACATGAGTATTGCATTTTCAAGACATGAAATATTCTATACAAACAAATCCATATTTATTGTATCTTCATATTTTTTTCTACAACTCCCAGAAACAGTCAAGAGTGAAACTAATCTTTCGTTATTTTGTATACAGATTTTTACTGTCAGCCAGGAAAGGCTCTTTCTCTTTATCAAATTTTTTGTTAAAATGATTCAGTGGAAATGTTTCCTGAATGTGGTCATTCAACAGAACACTACACTAGAACAGTTTCTAATACGCTTCTCGTAAAAGGATCTGAGGTTTTTCCCCTCAGATTCACATCTTGATGCATGCACATTTTATAGTGAGAATGGATGTTTCCTACACTCTTTTTGTGATACAGAAATGCATCCCAAGAATATATTTCTAGAAATAAATTCATAAGAACAACTCACATCTCGTGTCAGAGAAAACCTGGAATAATTCCATCGATGCTTCTGAAATTATCCTAGTGTACAGAAGAATTAAGTAAAAGAAAATAGAGAGCCCTTTGTCTCCAAGGTCTATTGCTATACAAATAATTAATTAGCGTAGCTTATGCGCTGTGGGCCTGTCTGTCTGACCACGGAGCAATTAAATAAAGTGATTCAAGGAGCTGTAAGTGGTTGCTTCTGGAAGACATCAAAACAAGAGAAAAAGCATTCTTTACTAATTCAATTTTTACATAATTATAACCTAATCAATCTTACATAGACTTTCTGGCATCACTATTCTCTCATTGTTGTAACAATTCATAATTTAGTCTTGCAGTAACAATCTTAACAACAAAGTTTGGACACATTCCAGGCACAAGGGCAAGGGACAATCTCTACCAGAAACATTAGACATACATTTTACCATTACTTAATATTGCATGTAAGAGATATACCTATAGAAAGAGATTTAGATTTTTCCTTGGAGAAAACTCAGAGGCACCATAATCATTAGCTAAATGTCCACCAAGTACATTAGGGAATATATCAACATTTTGATATCCCCAAAAAGCCTAAAAATCACAAAAACAGGAATGGCAGGATTCTTATTTATGCTCTGGTATGAGAGCAAACTGGAACTGTAAGCAGTGCACAAATAGAAAACACAAGAACACAATATGTCATCAGCTATTTGGAGACTTACCCAAAAAATCATCTCCAGAATCAGATAAGAAAACTCTAATCATAATAGTTGATTGGACATTACAGAAAACTGAATATAATTCAGACACCTGGAGGCCTTTCTAACCTTCTCTGGGGAGTCAACATGGCAGAGATGACTCAAAGTTATCATCCTATCGCTGATCTTGTCCATGTATCCTTCTCTCAAGTACACAAACACAATAAGAGATAGTAAGGCTCAAGTGGGGGAGCAGAAAGGACTATTTTCACAAAGTGTATGATAGTAATTAAAAAAAAAAAGAAATCCCAGCAGTTGGAAAGACATTATAGATTTCCTTGAAACTGATGTCCAAAAGGATTTATCTTCTACTTCAACTGGAAAATATGTTTAAATGTGCTTACTGCAAATCCTATGATACCATATAAATCAGGGACTTTTTACAACTGTCCACCAAAAGTGCCCTTCCAGTTGATAATACTTCCAGATACTGGAAATACTATCATCTCTAGCAGCTGAGACACTGACTGGCAGTAGGAACTCACAACACTAGTGAAAAGTTGCATTTTTTCGTAAGGCGCTTTGGGGCTGGTCTGAAGCATAAAACCGAGGCGATTGTTAATCATTGTGAAAGGTTTGTTTTGCAACCACTGCTCAAGCAGGGGGTTCATCAATTTTGTGCATATTAGGTTCAGAAACTACTCTCCTCACTGGGGAGTATTTAGTGCAACTAGACAAACACAGATGTTTCCCAGAAATCCCTAAGCACTCGTGTGTGCAAAGATTCACAACATTTTTCAAATCGACTATGCTAATTTTCGCTGTCCAACAGGTTTTATCTTGTCTTCAGCAGAATCAGTTATGTTTAGATGTAACTGAAAATTATGGTAATCTCTAATATTTTTCTCTGCCACTGAACTGCTCTAGTCACTGCCTCTAAATAAAAGGTTGGAAAATTTTAAAGGAGCAGTGTGGCCAGCAGGAGTAGGGATGTAATTCTCCCCCTGTACTCGGCACTGGTGAGGCCTCACCTCAAGTACTGGGTGCAGTTCTGGGCCTCTTACTTCAAGAAGGATATTGAAGTGCTGGAGCTGGTCCAGAGGAGAGCAGCGAGGCTGGGGAAGGGAATGGAGGGAAAGTCTTATGAGGAGAGGCTGAGGGAGCTGGGGTTGTTCAGTCTGGAGGAGACTCAGGGGAGACCTCATCACTCTCTACAACTACCTGAAAGGAGGTTGTAGACAGGTGGGGGTCGGGCTCTTCTCCCAGGCAATTAGTGACAGGACAAGAGGGCATGGCCTGAAGCTGCGCCAGGGGAGGTTTAGGTTGGATCTTAGGAAGCACTTCCTCACGGAAAGAGTCATTAGGCGCTGGAATGGACTGCCCAGGGAGGTGGTGGAGTCGCCATCCCTGGAGGTGTTTAAGGAAAGATTGGATGTGGCACTTAGTGACATAGTCTAGCTAGGTGTTGTCGTGTTGGGTCATAGGCTGGACTTGATGATCTCGGAGGTCTATTCCAGCCTCAACGATTCTGTGATTCTATGAAAAAAAGGAAGTCTGAAAAAGTGACAAAGAGAGAGGCCTATTTGTTCAGTTTTGTATCTATCACTGCTATTTAATCCTTACAGGTTGTAACTCATTTCTTGCCTTCACTAAGGCATTTTGATCAAAATTTACATTGTAAATTCTTTTCTCTCTACGTGTGGCTAAATTCCATTCTTCTCCCTATTTGTGACCTGGGGATTTTCAAAGGTGCTTGAGATTCCAAGGAAATAAAAACTTGCCCATTTTGCTCCTTGACCAGCTAAAGCTCAAAAGAAATCATAAGCCAACATTACAGAATTGCCATTCTTTGCCTATGCAGAATCGAAAGACCCTGCTGGGATTTATTTTATAGGTCAGATTTTTCTCATCAAAATGTAATCATCTGAATTTAACATTATGCATAAATAGATGAAATGATTCTCAGGTCAGGTTTTTAAAAGAACTCTTTCTTGATCAAAGTGTTGTATTAGTTGTAACCTACACCCTGAGATATACCTAGCGATTTAAACTTAGGAGTTCATTCACAGCCATACGCTACCTGATACATTGTGCATACATGCGTCTATCATAGGTTTACCTCATTTTGTTAAAAGATATGAATTCTGCCTGTACAGATTTTTCTCCCCTTTTAATAGCTCTGTCTCTTACCTCTTGACTCTCTTGTTTTGAGTAAAACAGTTTAAACAAGCTACCTGGAGCACACCATACCTACTGCACTGAGAAGCACACCCCAGCACATTCACCAGCCAAAAAAGAACAGGAAGACTAAGTAACTAACGTTACATGCTGACGACAAGATGTGCAGGTCTCCCTTCTGGAGGACAGAGAACGATCTGGTAACAAAATTGTCTCCTGGAAGTATCCCAAAAGGGGAACTGGTGGCTCCCGATTGTACCTGGTGGAACTGCCCTTCAGCAGCCACTGAGAATAGTACTACTCCAAGTGGTACTGAATACTGAAAGAGGTGTAGAAATTCTGAATTGTGGAATATCAGGTACTTTGAATCTCCAAAACCACAATGTACTGTGAAAGAATTCAGAGTAGATCTGAAGAGAAGGCTGTGATTCTGGAAAAAAACAGCAGAAAGCTCATTTATCACTGGCTCATCTATAACACGGCCCCATATAAGCAAAGGAATGGCCCAGTATTACTTGTAAGGATCACAGAATCCACCGCGATATGTTTTGGCTTGAGGCATGTGTTTGTGGTTTCAAGCTAATCCCTTAATCACTAATGTGAAAATTGCTAGGGATACATACAGACAGGACAGGATCCTCAACACAGCCTCGTCGTCTTTTATTTAAAAGAACAAGCACAGTCTGAAGAACAATCAAATAACATTTGATGTTATATACTTAATCTAATTTAGGGTAACAGAGTGATATCTTTATAAGATACTTAATGAAAAAGTTAAAAAAAAAAAAGGAAGAGAGAAACAGAATAGGATTTGTTCAACTTAGCACAGAAAACATAGTCACTATACACAGGCTAAAAAGAGGATTTTTTAAAAGAAGCTGTAGAATGAACAGCACAAGAGCCACTAACAGAAGGACGGTAACAAGCAGAGAACAATCTGCTCTCCTGTACTGCCATGCAAATGAGGAGTACCTTTCACAGGAGCTCATTGTTTGGGCTGCATCAGAATAATGTCAGAAGGAATGAAATTAAAAATCAAGGTAAAATCAGAGAAAATAGCATATGCAGTTTAAAAGGCATGCATGAATGATGAAAACACCTTAACCCGGCAACAGAGAAGAACTATATAATGATTTTTTTATAATATGCCACACCGAGAATGGTGCCAACCCAAACATTCTCCAGATTCCACAAATATTGGAATCCAGATAACTTAAATGCAACTTGATACAGAGAATATCCACAAATCTCCTATCTATCCAAATAAAACTACTTTGATTACATAGGGATTCGTGTTACAGAATATATGCAGTGCATAGCACGTTGTGTTTCTGCATTTCTCTCTTCCTGGGCACCTGTGAGATGTTTACACAAGTGTAGGGGAAACTTTTTCCTGTATGAAATTGCCCTCCTTCACAAGGCAAAGAGAAAATGAAAATTAGTATGCGTAGCTTGACTTCTCTAGGAAGTGAACATGTGCTCCCTGTTCAAACCAGCTAAAGCAGATCACCCAAGGCCATGTTTGTCGAAAGAATGGAGGCTCTGCAGCCTCTCTGGACAACTTATTCCAGTGTCTGACCACACTCACAGTAAAGGAGGTTTTTTCTCACGTTTAAGTAATCACAGTTTCAGTAATCACACCACCACCCGCCTCACTAAACACAGCTCGCTTCTTAAACTTCGTTTTGTCTCTGAAAGCTTTCCTGCCTCTCATGGACTTAGGAAAAGTGGAAACCATTTCAAAGCACTCCATGCTGGTGTTTTCAAGCTATGATTTTCTGCTAATTGCCACTTCATAGAAGTTCAGGTGAAAATGGCTTTGCTTTTATTTAGATGAAAATTCATGTAGAAAGATGAAGAAATCCCCTGAACGTACAATTCCTGACTTTTGGCTAGCTCTAGGATCAGATAAAACCAGCAAGTCAAGCTAACCCTCCTCTGCTAATATACTGTTTGAATGGAATATTTTGGAACAGTTATCCTCAAAAATGTAATGCGCTTCTGAGATTCAAAAGAGCACAAGGCAAATCATGTTCAAAAGTGAGATGAAACCTGATGAGACCATGCTATCACTGTTCAAACAGTATGAAAGTTCTCTTTTCAGGCTATTATCCTATAGTTTTAATTCATAAAACTGCTAGAATTCAAACTATTAAGAAAAAGCATTTTATATGAAGTGACCTCTAAAAAGACAGCTTTCAGAGGTAAAGAGATAAATTTTCTGTTCAGTATTAGCTATGTGGGAAGAAGCCTGGTCTACCCTGGCTCACAGATAGTCAAAGTTTGCTTTGCTCCTCGTCACAAGTCTGGACAAACCTTTTTTCCCCTTGGCTTTTTTTTATTCATTGTTGAATAAGTGACAGTGATTCCCTGCCTCACAGGGATGTTGTGCTCCTGACTGCGCTAACCATTCTAAGGAGTTTGGTGCTACTGTGAGAGCAGGTGCAAGAACATCAGGGAGGTAGATATGAAAGGCCACACAAAATAAAAAGCTATTGATATTTCTATTAATGTTATTCATGGGTTCAGATGAAAGATCGAGACTTAAATTGTGATAAACATACGATATACAGCAAAAGTAGCAAAAACCTACTTAAAATACCCAAAATGATTATTGCACCTTTTATTCCTTTGAAGTTCTAATGACAAACCAAGCACTCAGGTGGCACGGGGTGTGGGGGAACTCAAACTAAAAAATAACTGCCTTACAAATACTTTAAGTCTTACTGCATATTTTACTCTATTAAGTTGACCTAGTAAGGTTTTTTCCTGCTTATTCTTAGGATTTCATTTACTGTTTCCTGTCTTCAACAAACAAAATATGACATACAAACAGGAACAATCAACAAACCAACAAAAGGAATTTGTTTTCTATTGTTGTATTTTCCTTAAATGTCATGAGAATATCGTAAGTTCTCTATTAGAATGTTAAACAATTTCTGAAGTGCCCTTTCAAACTCAAGCTTGTAAATATGTAATTTTTTTTGACTTTGGTCTTTAATTGCTGTATTAATCTATGCAGACATGTTTTAAGTTTTTACCACAAAATAAATTTAAAATATTCTCTGCAGTAAACCCAAAGCTTTTCTCCTGAGGAGAACTAGCTGCAGACAGGATAGTTGTCACTCTTCCAGGAAGGACTGAAGGTGCTGGGTATGGGGAGGAGGAATCTCTAGCAGAGCAGTTTCCTTCTGTTTGCGTTTATTTTAGTCATGACACTCTTCACAGTGTTTTCACATTCATTCATAAAAGATTTATGTCAAGGTAGAGGGTTCTTTTCTTTCATATAAAACCAATTCACTTTGATCAAATTAATTTTTCTATATATACATAACTGAAATCTCTTCACAAGTGATTTTTTTATCATTACATATTTCTGCTTTTCAAATTTACTCCTTTTCTTCCTTTCTGAGTTTCTGTTATTGTTAACCTGATTCTTCAAATTCTCTGGAATTAATGTAAAGCTTCAATCTCTCAAGTATATTCTAGTAGCATAAATCTTTTGTCAATTTGTTTCTTTTCATTTCATAACCTCCATTCCTTTATTTGTTTTTATTGATTATGTTAGAAAAGATGAAAGTCTGAACAAAAAGAGAAAAAAAGAATCTTCAGAAGATGATCAAGACTTTTGTGTGAACATTTACAGGACAACTGAAACACAGCTTCAGAAGCACTTTAAAGCTGCATTTTGCTAGTCCTTCTCTACAACTAAACCAGATGATGTTTTGTTCCAATCCTGTACTAACATTTACACAACATTCTTAATATTACAAACAGAAGCGACTAGTTTTTCTTCAATACATCTGGATGCAATCACCATTTAACTGCTCTCACTTTGTCATAGCCCACAGCAGCAAGATGCAATATTGCCAAGCAGTAGTAGACAATCACTACCTGTACTCATGAGCGATAATTTCATTGATTTCAGTGTCCTTTGGATTGGCCTCGAACCCTAATAATAGATTTGCTTCAAATACAGCCTAGGAAATAAATTGCAACCAAGTGTATATTTTTAGAGTAATCTAGTTGTGCTCCAGTTCATTATCTAAACCTCTATTGTTGACTATCTAACCAGTTTGAAAATCGAATCTGAACATGAAAATTTCACTCCTTCATAAAAGAAATGATGAATTAAGCAGTATCCAGATTAAAACAACCAGTGATTCTGCGTGGCTGCCATAGCTGAGACAATGAACACCTGATCCACAACTAAACAAGAAGAATATCCAGTGCTGTCTTTTGCCATATATTCTGCTATTCTGTAAATTTTGAATGAGGCTCCACAATGGATATATAGATTCCTGGCTCTCAGTCTCCAGCTCTGAAGTTTCTTCCTTTAATGCTAGCCCGTAGTATTTTCAGTTTACAAATAATAAGAGCTACTAGAATGACTGTCCCTTTAACCACCTTCTGGTAAGTTACAATTTTTCAGTAAAAGGCAGTGTACAGGCAGGTCTACTAAAAAATTCAACATAATAGGAGATACATTTAATTCAGAGAGATTGAATTCTATGCTAACACCTGATAGTTTGAAACAAGTCACTGATTCTCAGTTCTCTATTCTTAGCTCATCTACTTAGAATTTGAGAATGGCTTTAGATGAGAGGAGCCTTTGAAGACTAATTTAAATGTTCGGTGGGATGGTGATGTAATTTGATAGCAGAAGTTTTTGTTTGCTTTCTTAATCACTTTTTAATTGCACAACATTCCTCTCTTTGATAGATAAATTTGCATTATGGAACCCAGTAGAAGAAGATACCTGAATGTTATTAGTTTTCTATGAATTAACATACTTCTAATTCCAGTCAACTGGTCAGGTTCTCAAAAAGCATAGTCATTGCTGCTTCCTCACCTACTCATAGAAGTAGACCCTGTGATGAACAGGATTCAGACCTTGCACTAAAATATGTTTATTAATTTTACTCTTTAAACAGTTTGGGGTAATAGAAAGCATCCTTCAGTGCTCTCACTTAATAAGAAAATTGCAGTACATGCTTTTGTGTGTACTCTACCAGAGCATCAAACAGATACTACTTTCAATATTTGTTAACTATGGATTATTCCAGATTTTTCTCTTTAGCTGTTAGTCTTTTACCAAGCCTGTAAAATCAGCATCAAACAGATACTACTTTCAATATTTGTTAACTATGGATTATTCCAGATTTTTCTCTTTAGTTGTTAGTCTTTTATCAAGCCTGTAAAATCAGCAGTGATTTTAGGTGGTAGGTATGGAATAAACAAAGTTTGAGGTTTTCACCACCGAGTCAATTGCTTTAAGGTAAATAATTCTTTAATGAAAAAAATGTTTTCTTTAAACTGCGATTGTTACAAATACATTGCTGGACTTGATATGACAGGATTTCTGTAGTTCAAAGGAAAAATGCACATGCAGGAAATGCAATGCCATTGTGAGGTTGAGTCATTAAGACTCAGAAGTACATTAGATACCCAAATCTCTGCAGATCCATCACTGGAAGCATAACTTGACTCATTCATTATAAAGAGATACAGCTTGCCAATGGAGGAAGCTTCTTCTACCCCCTTAGAGGAGATAACTCCATCAGAGAACAAGGTAACAGCCTTTGTGATTTTTTTTTCTCAGCAGCCACCATGGCTGTGCTAAGGGCCCTGATGATACCATTAAAATTCCATGCTTCAGGCTATGTATATGCACCTTATGGAGGGCTACCTGGGACACCAGATGCAGAGTGTCTGAAAGCACTCAAGGGTAGCCTCCTACAGAGTGTTAAGGCAGACACAAACTCAGCACTGACAGTTCTGTTTAGTTGGCACCTGAGGAAAATCCAGGAAAATAAGACTTTGTTTTTTTGCTGAATACCATTAAACTAGCAAACACTTTGCCTCTATATTAATGAGAAAAATGCTGTTTCCATTACAAATATGAACTCTGTTCCACTGACTGTGCTCTTATAGAAAGCTTTTTGTGTCTGAGAATGCCGCATATCTCCTGGTAGAAGACTACTCTATTATGATTTCATGAATAATGAAAGCCTATATTATAAACTTTTGCTACAATATTTGCATTCACAAAATTCTTTTGTTCTGAGGCATTGTCTTCTGGATCATAAAAAGTCATCTTTTACCTGACCTGAACGTCTTGCTGAGTATAGATGAAGGTCAGTACTTTTATACGCTTTCTTCCTCTGTAAACCCGTAATACTCTCACGACTTTAAGGTATGTACTTAAAGACTTGATTGTTGGCTTTCATTTACTTAATATCTTGGCAAGGTTGCAGTACTGCCACAAAATCTGTTTAGCAGCAAAGCACACAACTGTTCTGCTTTTTAAGCTAGGCTTATTTGTATAAATTTATTCCATAGCCTGCTCATCTTATTTTAATGGCCAGATGTTCTTTTCTCTCCACTTCTTAATAAACAAATACCCTTAACTAACCAGACATCCTCAAAGTTCTTCATCCTAACGGTTTTGATATTTCCACCATTTTTATTCTTTTTTTTCCTTTTTGGCTATTTTCTTCTAGGAACAGTTAAGGGTACTGAAGGCATTTCCAATACAAAAATATATATTTGAAGGAGATGGACAGAAGTGTATCAAAACCTTGCTCTCAGAAGTAGTTTACTTCAATATCTAACTGCAAGCTCACCACTTTTTCTGAAGTGAGCCTGACATCTGTTTTTGTTTACCATTTGGTAATGACATGAATTCATACTAAGAGGATGAAACAAAATTTGAATATAAGTACTCCCTTAGATGCACTGGATGGAGAATATAGTCTTTTCAAGACTATTCATGTTCTTACAGTTTATAGGGAGGCTAGAGGATGGCTTAGTTATATTAAAAACTACATTTGGGTTTGTGGCTTGGTTTACAAAAGTAATTCTGTGGAAAACATTTCATAAAAAAAACTAAAAAACAAACAAAGCCACAAAACTAAACACAAAGAAAAATCTTTGCACTTCTAATGCAGCATTTTCAACCAGTTTTAGTTCTGAATGTAAGCATTCTCTTAAACATCAGCAAATGGCTATGCTTTTTTACTAAAGTTATGCTAAAACCCACTGTAAACCAGGAAAACAGATAGTATGAAAGGTGACGAAAAGGGCACAGACTCATAGCAGAAATCTAACTTCATGAACCTGTTAATACAAAAGCGAATTTGCCAAAACCTGAAATAAAATGTACTAGAAATATTTCAGTTCAGGACTGTATTAGATCCTACATTACATGTTTGTATAAGCCAGGATGTATTCTCCCTTGATCAAATTATTTGGTACTGACATGATGCTAAAGTAGGTGGGGGACTGAGGCTGAAGTGGTTTTGCAAAGACCATCTTTCCAGCACTGTCATTCTGCCTCTGAAAAGCCTACAGCCAGTAATGTTCATAATCAGAATTAAAAATATCTGTATGAGTAAGATGAAAGTACTGCAGTTGTCTCTAAATGGCATTGTCAGAAATAGTCTGTACTTAGTAAAGTGTTTTGCCGAATTATGGAAATTTACTGCTGACAACATATTTGTAAAGTTCATTAAGACAACTCTATTGCATTTTATGTAAAATTAAAATGGAAACTGAAGTAGTAGCACAAAATCATTTTATTTAGCATGATTTGTCCTATTTCACTTGTGCATATACCCTGGGCATTTTTAAAAATAGTTGACAAGGACATCTAGACAGAGTTGAGCTCTCCTCTGTTCTAATCTTGCAGGACCACAACTCATTTCAAGCTTGTAAAGTGTGGTTTATACAAATTACTCATGCGCATGGCTGGCCCAGAGGCAGTAGCAGCATGAAGTGCCAACTGAAAGTCCTAGATTTAACAGTTCAGGCAAAATCCCAGACACAATGGTAGCTGAGGCGGCTCAGCCTATTATACTGAATTGCTCACTCTTTGAGGTGGGAGACTGCCAACTGTTAGGGCACGAACATTCCTAATGCTTGAGTCATTCATGTGGTAAAGCTGAGAACCACAAGATGCCACTCACCATTCGTTTCATCCCCTTGGAAAGGTTTTGGCTGCAATAAGAAATAAAAGGGAGGGAAGCACAGAAATAATGAAACATATGCAAAAACAGCGAGAGCAATTTACTCCCATTCTAGCACTTTTTACATCAGAAATAGAAGGCATTGTGCACTGTTCTCAAAGGTGCTGATCACAGAGCCCTGAGAATCAAAGTCACTGACATGCTTGAAAGGTGTTAAACACCCAGTTAAAATAGCATTTCCAAGTACCTCTTCATGTCTGGGTATCAGCTAAAGTGGACTGAAGCACAGAGTGGTATCCCTGATATTAATAATATCCCCTAGCCATAAAATCTCAGCATAGTATGTCCTGGTTAATGATTTTGGAACTGACAAGTCAGAAAGTTGTTCGGCACAAAACCAGCTTAGATTCAGTTTAAAACAAGCCTAGGGAGTGAGGAGGGTTTGTACTGCCAACAATTAGCAAAGGGGCTATCATGGCATCACTGGATGAGGACAATAGCACACCTCTTCCTTGTAGTCTCCGAAGGGTGGTATGTAGCCCATTCATTTTGACATGAGATATCAATTATTAATTAGCATATCATAAGCTAATCCTGAGAGCCCACAATTTTAGAAGCCTGCTGAAGTACGCTTGCATCAAAAACTGGTTCATCACAACAGTAAAACTCAAGGACGAGACAGGTACGCTCCAAGATAGCAATGATCCAGAAAGCATTAACCTACTTCCTACCTCTCGCTCCAGGTTCTTCCAGTCAGGTTTCTAACCAATAGACCCTCTATACAAAATAGATACTTAAAAATATTAAATCATTGATATGAAAACTCATATTATTTTGCTTATTTGCAGCTTATAAATTCTCTCTTTCATAATCATTCTTTACATTTTTCAGAGAGAAGACAATTACCAAGGGCTCTAATTTTACAGGAATACGAAGAGAAAAATATCAGGGAAGACAGAAAGAAGAATTAATCTATTAGATTTTTTTTTTTCTCTCTTTTTTGACAGCCATTTTTAAAGAAAGAAAAGAGTGATTTGAATATTATGCAAAAACGTAAGAGAAGGATAATGCAATCATAGAGGACCTCAAGCACTGATTTAATTCTCAACATTTTAATTACAGATTTTATAAATTAATTTTGATTCTTCCTGAAAAGTTCTTCATGGATTGTGTTCTGAGGTAATATCTGATATAATTTATAATATTAGGGAAATTCTATTACAACTCTCATATGATTGCTTTCAGTGATAGTAATTATTCCCTTCTTCAATTTTGATCTACAGGTCTCATTTTGTACAAAGGCTAAAAGGCTAAAGCCAGGGCTAAGATGGTTCTGTCAGTCTTGGACACTTGGGAAATTTTCATTTAACCCTAGTGAAGGAACCTTGAAATCTTGCAGGGAATAAAGCCATTTCCAAGGCAGCTTTTAGAATTTCCTGGCTTTGATTCAGGAGAAACAACTTCTCACAATCTGATTCGCTCGAGGTGCTCAAGCGGGTCCAGAGAAGGGCAACAAGGCTGGTGTCGGGGGTGGAGAACAAGTCCTATGAGGAGCGGCTGAGGGAACTGGGGCTGAGGGGAGACCTTATTGCTCTCTACAACTACCTGAAAGGACGTTGTAGAGAGGTAGGCACTGGCCTCTTCTCACCAGTAACTAGTGACAGAACGAGAGGGAATGGTCTCAAACTGCACCGGGGGAGGTTTAGATTAGACGTTAGGAAATTTTTTTCACAGAAAGAGTTGTCAGACATTGCAACAGGTTTCCCAGGGAGGTGGTTGAATCGCCATCCCTGGATGTGTTTAAAAGCCATATAGATGTGGTCCTTGGGGACATGGTGTAGGAATGGACTTGGTAGAGTAGGGTAAATGGTTGAACTTGGTGGTCTTGAAGGTCTTTTCTGAACTAGATGATTCTGTGATTCTCTAAATCCTTGAATTGTTAAAGCCAATAGTTAGATTGTGATTGCAAGAAGGAGTAGAAAAAAGTGTTTAGTGCTTGAGCCTTAAGTAAATACTTAGGAGCCCTTGATAAGATGACCACATTATTAAGAATGTTAAAGGCCTTTACTCTCTTGACACTGGTAGATACCCTACAGATTGATAAAATTTTATTCCTCTTCCTGAATCTTTGCTGTACTTACCAGCCTGCTACCTTTTGTCTGCTATTTCTGAAAAGTGAAACTTTGGTAGTAGAGACTCTTTAGCCTTTTGTCTTTAAACCACTGTTGTTACTGAGAAAATACCAGAGCTAATACTTTGCTTACACAAATTGTCCTTCTCATTCCCCTGTATCTAACTGATATAAATGTAATTAACACCATTAACTTGCACAGTCATATTACAACACTGCTTCCCCTGTCCTATTGTGGTTTGGTTTTTTTTCTTTCCTTAATACAAATGAAAAAAAAAATATTTGGACCTCTACCTTCTGAAGCTGGAGCTACAGAGGAAGAGAGGAAGCCAGCTACTCTAGAAATGTAGCTTGCTATTTATGACATTATCCATACCACAAGAGTTTGAGACACCGTCACGTCAGACAATACACAGTGCATTTCAATTTAGATGAACATTTGTGTTTGGAAGGATTTAGACTATCTCAGTGACTGCTGACTGACATAAAATTAAAAGGGAGAAAGAGTGGCCTTGAAAGTGGTTGTGCATATATTTAACTTGGTGATGTACTGAGGGAATGAACGGACTGCCTCTCATGACCTCTGTGGAAAGGCAGTAGAATAAAAATGAGGTTCTGCACTTAGCCTTTCCTTTTTAATACCTGTCACGTCTCAGATTTGCCACCTTTAGATGAATCGCGGCTCCTCCACTGCATAGTGTGAATGGTTTGATGTAACTTTCAAGCAGCTGTTAAATCTGGGATACAGAAAAGTCCTGTAATTTATCCTGAGTGAGGGATGGCATTTCTCTCTACTGCACCCAGCAGAAGAACAGAAAGACACAGGATTTTCAGTTTTGCTTACTAGGAGGAAGCAGCAAGTTATTTCAAGTCTTTAGCTAGAAAAAAAGTATTTCCTATCATATGTGCAACCATTTATTGTGGTCAGTAAAGAATGAAAGGTAAGGTCACAATACCTACCAATTTATTGGCTCTTAAGGAGAAATATGTAATCATTATTTTCTTTCCATATTTAGCTGGATTCAGTCTCCACACAGATACAAGAATGTACTAAAATGCAGCTGTGCATGAGAAATTGACAGGGCAGTAAACTTACTGCCTTTATAATAGATTCAATTTTTGCATGGTGGGAAATCCAGAGAAAAGACACTGTAAGATCTGAGACTGTCATTCTCCCCTAGGAGAAGAGTATGTTCCAATCATGACAGTCAAATTCGTTGTAATTTTATTTTATTCTGCGTTTTAGAAACTGTAGCTCTTGAAATGACAGTCCTTGAATATATGTTTGAGAACAGAATCTAAAGTGTTGTGCAGAGTTATCAGTTTATTCTCTGACACCGCTTAATACCTGTATTTGATGAGGGAAAACCCTTCTGATATCAGGGGTAGATTGGATATTGCATATATCTGATCGTATTTTTCAGAGGTGAAATATTGTATTTCAGTGTACTATAAGTTAAAATGAAATGAGGCTAGAAATTTCACAATAGTCCACAACAAATATGTAAAGTTTAGAAATAGATGAAGTTGATTGACACTTAGTTGAATTCTAACTGAAGCATCTATTTTTTCTTTTTATGAAAATAGCCAAAACAAAACAGAAGAGGGTTTTTTTTAAAATTCCAAACATTGCTATGTATGACTGACAGGTGCTGTATGAGACTTTTTTGACCGTTACCAATCCTGCTGGAAAAGCCAAAAATTGAACAAAGAAAGGCTATGCAGTCATTGCATGGGAACAGAGAGCGATTGTACCAGGCCATGTTTAAAGAAATGTTGTTCAGTCCTCTCCTAACTCTATCTCCTGATCCATGGGACATGATATTTATGGACAGAAAAGACAGTAGCAGCCGCCCACAGGAACCTCCCCACCCCATAAGCCCTGCAGGACTGGCAGGGTCACTCACCAGAAGGTGCCCAGTGCTGCTGTGGACTGCATGTGAAGAACATTGGAGGTGCTTTGCACAGCACACATTTAAACCCTAACTAAGTGCTTAAACAATACTGTCACTTTCTCAGTATAACTTGCTAGATATGCCCTCTGACACAGTCAATTTTTTCTAAAAACCTCAAAGTAAAAAATTCAGGATGTAGCTATCCCTTCAACGTTAAAAGCTTTAGTTCTGAGCCTTTCATTAGTATACAGAAGGTGAGCCTCTAATTACTAATCTTTCACAGTCTGCAGCACCCTAGGGCTTCCAAACATCCTGGTGAAAGCAGGAAGGATATTTCAGACTTCATTTCAATTCCCTTAAATTTTTGTCAACAGTCTCATTTCAAATGGGAACTGCTCAGTGCTGCTCAGCTGCGCTGTCTCAGCTTCTAAGCCAGCCCAGCCCTCAAAAAAAAAAATGTCCTCATTAAAAGAGACATGAAATAAGACTCAGATTCAAAAACCTCTAAACTACTGCAATATGAAAGATGAAGATAAACTTGCGGGGGTTTTTTATATCATTTGGCCATAAAAGTATTTTATGTATGCTGAGGATGGTAAACAGGAGGAAAACACTGATGGAGTGGGTATTTGAGAGGTTAGCACCATTGTGCTCTGCTAGTCCTCTGCAGTGCAGCTATGCACACACACGCCCCCAGGCACATGCTCTGGGGCTTAAGATGAAAAGGCTTCTCCTTGCAGATATGTCACCAGAAGGAAACACTTCTCAAAATTCAACAGATGACAAGACAATGGCCTATTTTGCAGGTTGCCAGGAAGTGTTTCCAAGCTCTTTACCCCTGTGATGTGGGCACTTTCACGTTCTTCCTCTTAGATTCTTTACAAGTTGGGCTTTGGACACCATTATAAATGCCCTGATATGTCAGTCTAGACTCAGGCATACTTATGAGTAATCCTCCATAAACCAGGGCAAATTTCATTGGCCAAGTGATAGATGAACTACGCAAGTATAATTGATGGCTATTTCTAAGAAAGACACCTTGGATGATTAAATGGTATTTCTACTTCATTCTTAATTCAAAGCTGATTATTACATGTGCAGTTACTTACGTTATACTTCCCAATTTGAAAAATGAACAACAAGATTGAACACCTCTTTAACAAGGCCAGGGAAGAGACACACAGATACTGCACTGAAATCATGGAAAAGGCATCTGTTCTGTCTTTGTGTTTTAAACTAAACATTCAAAACATCTTTTGTTGGTCCTGTCAACTTCCAAGGTGCGTTCCCAAAACTGAATAGTATTGAGGTCATTCAGGAGAGACAAATCTCTGTTTTGAAAAAGTTATGATATAGTGTGGATTCTTAAGCTATATCAGAAATGTATCACACTTTGTATGGCTGGGATACTGCTTTCTGACATTTTTATGAAGGCATGTTCATTAACACTGCATAATACTGCAAAATCTACAAGTACAATTATTTTTAACATTTCAATTTTTTCCTTGCAAAGCCAGTTAAATATTCCACAGGTATCTACCATGTAAGATGATATTAGTGTGACTTTTTTTAAAAAAAAAAAAGCACAATTTGTTTTCTTTAATGAGGAAAAAAATTTTACGTTAAAATATAGTCTCTAGCGTCAATGATCTGGCTGTTAAAGCATCACTGACACTGCTAACACAAGCTAACCATAGTGTACCATGCTTCATACTTAGCATTCAGGGAAAACATGATCTGCAGCAGCTCTAAAGAGTAATTCTGATCTCTAGAGAGGAGTCTCAATGATCCCATTAACATTGATCACATTTGAAGAAGTCTCGGGCATAATACATTATTAATATCATTCCTTTCTGGGTTTTTTTTTAATGGTTTGAAAAGAAACAAAGGAAATTAGATAGAAATGTCTCCATTAAAATAACATGAGTGGTCAGACTAAAACCCACCAAAGACAGGAAATCCAGAATTAAAAGTTGCTACTCCCACTGAGTGTCTCCAGACATCAGTTGAACTTGTGTGCTATCCTTTGCAACGCTGAATCCCAGCATAAGTTCAAAACAAGGTGCCTAAAGGATGAGTCACCTCCTTCCTGCAGGTTTATGTCCAAACCTTAATGCATTTTTTGTGTATCATACCAGTAACTGTCTTCTAGTTCTCACTCCTTTAACACATGTGACTGTTCACAGGAATTTCATCTTCCATGAAAGACAAAATCAGGCTAAGTGTAAATAAGCAGAAATTCTCAAGGGATTTGGTGGAAAGACTTAGAAAGCTCACCTCCCAGGCTAGATATGACATAAAAAAAAAACCAACATATATATATCTGAAACTAGACTAGATTATCTGACCAGTCTTTAATTTTTTTAAGTACTGGAAAAGAATTGTAAAAGAACATGTCTGTTATTACTATGTTTAAAGCTAGTTTCAAGATCTAGAGCCAGTGTTCATCTCAAACTCTCCCCATTCTAATTTTTTTAACAAAACATTTCTTAAATATTTCACAAGATGATGGAATTACCCATCTCCATATGTAGAGACCTCACATCACGCAAAAATCTGAGCTTAAGGTGGAACCCAGATGCAGAGTGATTCTGGCAGCTAGCAATGAGGTACGTTGAACTGTCAGAGGGAGTGCCCTGTTCCCCTGTGTCTATAACGCTTGTCAAATCTGCACCAGAGGGACAGGAGCCTTAAATACTGTGGGTTAAAAGTGTGTGAGTGTAATGGAATAGAAACCTCAGAACAGAAAGAATAGAAATTGATAGTTACCCACTCAATCCATCTCACTTAGCAAATAAATTTTGTATTTCATGCCATTGAGTGGCATGGTTCCCTTCTTTCTCATTCCACCCCACATTCCCTCATGGCACCACTTCTTTATCCACAGACTTATATGAAAAAGTACCTTGTCAGCATGTAAACATAGTTACCAGTTCTGGTCACTTCTCTAAGAACAATGCATGTCATCTAGTGTACATGTTTGTAAAAGAAAGTTGCTTATTTCTATCACGCACAAACTTAAGAAGAAATCAGCAGGAAGTTCTTATGCCCACAAAACAAGGGTACATAATTGATTGTATCTGACAATTTCTGTCAAATAATTACTCATAAATTCCTATTCTAGGCATACAAGAATAGAATTTCTGAAGTCATGAAGTTATTTGCAAAGAACTTCACAGACCTTTTCCATGTGCGTGCATGAGAACAGCAGTGGATGTTTGTGAAGGTCAAGGGCACTACAGAAGCATTCAAGCACCAGCACAGAAGGGCAGCGCTGGGAATCCTGCACTGAGGCTGACTGCAAAGTTGCTATTACAAACACTCATCTCCAAAAGATGCTCTTGAGAAAGATCCATACTGCACTGCTTTCTTCAGAGCAAAGATGCAAGATGTGCTAATTATTAATGAACCAACCACTATTATTCAAGAGATAGTGTTCTCACAGTAGGGCATAAAAACTCCTTATGGAAAGGAAAAGACTAAGTAAATCCTATACAGTCCTCTCTTGAATGCTTTTTCCTCTCCAAAACTTAAAACATCTAGGGAGTTGCAACCAATGGACAAGTCTGTTTATTCTACCCGCGTTGCCCTAGATAGGATATTTTTAGGTCCTAAGAAGGACAGAGCCCATAATATCAGGACAAAGATTTGTAGGCTAGGGTCACAAACTGGAACTGTAAAAATGACTGCAAATTTTTACAAGTAGTCCAAAGTAAAAGGCCACTCTGGCATTGCTAATATGTTTACTAAAAGAGTTTACTTAGCTGACAAATCAATACAAAACAACAGCAAAAAGACCTTTATCTTTTTCTTCTCGAAATGCATACTTTCCTAGTGGGAATGCCACTCGTCACAGAACTGCCTCTGTGCAGTTTTTTGAGCACAGCAAAGTCTTCAGTTCTCTTAAAAACCGATACTGTAGGGAAAAGCTTTCTCACTTTGCTGTAACAGATTTCCTTTTTTAATGTAAATCTTCAAGGAATTAACACGTAGCACTTCTGTACTAGCACATTCAGGTTCATCCAGTTGCTTTATGGTTCCTTGTTACATTAAATACAGGAAAATCTCATTTAATTTTAAACCAAGCATCAATGATTTTCCATTCATTTTTCACAATATCCTTTGTCAAACGAAAAGAAGCTTACATATGAAATTATTTATGTATACACATTAATATATGTATACACTTTGATTTCATATGTGTATGCACAGGCACATGCATAGCTCCATACATATATATATATTTATAAAATCAAAGAAATGTGGTTGCTGAAGTTTTCTTTCAGAGAACAAAAAAACAGCAGGGGGCAAGCAGCAGCAAAGAAACAGGAAGAGCTTTAAAGTGAATAGCATGAAAAGATCCCAAACACATTAGAAACAGATTTGTGTAATACTATTTCAGCATTAGGGAAATATCTAGTTATGTTGCCTTTTTAAAGTGCATCCCCAAGCAGTTAATATCAATTACCATAAGCAGGTGAAATTCCAGCTCTGTCTTTGTATTTTTGTGAAGCAGATTTCATTCTTCAGGGAAGATGTCTTCTATTTACACCCACAAAGTGGAAATTTGTATCATTTTTGAAGCTGTAATTCAAAACCAACTGCTTTTATTAATAAGTGGGTTTACATTTGTCCAATGTATATTAAACTAAACAGTACAAATAGGTATTTCCTTTAAGGAAAACAAAAGTTACTAGCCAGCTGAATCCCGCCAGGCAGCATAAAAGTATACAAAGCCACTGAAATCCAGCTACCAGAGAAGATTACAAAGTGACTTCTACTCATGTTCACTTCAAACAACTTGATTTTTTTTCAAAAATGATTTGTCTCAAAACAGAGCTAGTTGCTTCCTATTAAATCTTAAACCTTATTGTTATGCTTGCCTTGAGCTGTTGCCAAGGCTGACTGGTTTATAGGATAGCTGGTTACAGCATACGAAAAATCTGTTACTAGTCAGTCAGGTAGAGCGGCAGAGCCGCAGGCTCAGCTATATGTAAAACCTCTCGGCAGCTGTGGACACAGCTCAGGAGAAGCAGCATTACAACTCTGATGATAGAGAAAGGAATAAATAGGGGGAAAGGTGGCACAGACTTCAGGTGTTTAAGTGTCTTCTTCTGGCTCTGGAAAGACGGATCAATTCAAAGGAAGATAACTACCCTGCCCTAGGCAGTTGGGCTCTGAACAGTAGTTCACACATTAGTATGGAAGGTTATCACCCTTCTCTGCTCTTATTTCTCTATCAGCCAAACACAGAATCTCGAGTAACCGTTTCTGTTCAGATTAGAGTTGAAGGACAGTTTTTCTAATAAGTTGTAAACCCTCTCCTGTTTAAAGGTAGACTAATCTAAGTACTCAAAGTCCACACATCTATTTGGACTTTCCTGACATTCGATATTTGCTCTGGAGTTCAGTAAGATTCACATCTCGAGGTCGAAGTCATTCAAGTCCTCAGAAAATAATGCTTGTAATAAAATCCTGCCTTTATGCTGGCAGATGTTAATTACCTCTCTTCTACAACCTCAGATATCAGAACAGAACTATAGCCTTCGGTAAAATGGTCTTGATCATTCAACACTTACTCAATTAATTTTAAATAGTGAAAATAATGCTTTAAAAGGAATTCCAATTCCTAGATAGCTCCTACGGTCTAGGTGACGACTGCTACCTCATCTTCCTACTGCCAAAGTGTTTCTTGCTTATGAGAAAGAAAAATAATATGAGTATTGAAGAAGTTATTTCAGCATTGAAACCACTCCTTTTACATGGTAGCAGACTGGGTGGGGGTATCCCTTTCCCCTCTGTTGAATTTGCTTCAGGATATAATAGAAGGAAAAGCTGGAGAAACAGAGGATAGAAATACATCCACATCAAGATTTTCCAAAAACTGTAAATTACATACGCACGTGCTAGAGTGGAGGGTAGAAAGGTGCTGGTCTACAGAAGCTTAAAATAATCCAAGTCAGAGGTGGTCTTTTGTTTTTCCCTCACCGTTATCTAGGAAGGCCGATCTCTCTCCTAGTCCTAACACCTGTATGTGTATGAATGGGCCATTAACTGGTTCAGAGAGCTGAATGGCTATATATCTCCCCCAAAAAAGTGATGGAAGGAGGCAGTTAGCTATGTGAACCAGGTCAAGGTTAATGGAGGAAAAGGGACAGGACCACAGCATCCCTAAAAAGCCCTGAGTTCAGCTGGATTTCTGTCTTTTTTAGAGCCTCCCTCCAGTTCTAACAACAATTACAAGAATGTTGGAGCCTGGAACAGATTGTTGACCTTTGCCTAGACATTTGGTGGATACACAGCTTGTGCTACCTTAATTAAAGACAGGGCTGATAGCCTGGACCACTGGTCAGAAACTCATTAAAGTAATGAGAATGCCTTTGCAGCTACCTTCCAGGCTATCTTTGTAAACTCTTCAGGCAATATTAGAGATTGCAGGGTTGAGAACCAGTCCAAATATCTACTAGAGGAATAAATGATGATGGGGGCTCATTATCAGATGAGAGAAATTAATCCAGATGGCTAGGAACAGGGATAGGGCAAGTTCAACCTAGTTGTGTTTATTTCAACCAAAATTCTTCCATCCCCAGCATATCAGCAAATCTAGAAAATGCCTGCATAAATGTGTATTAGTAGTAGAGCTCTGAAGTGTCCAGGGGTAGCATCTGATGCTCTGATACTGAGATTTAATTAAATTTAAAATTCACTTAATAAGATGGACAAGTTTGAAAGATTAGATATGAATTACATCTGAACTTTTCCCACATCTCTTTTCCTAAAGTGCCTGTAACCAGAGGTTCCCCCAGGATTAACTTCTTGAGTATCCCTTCCCTCACAATCTCTGTCAAATCTCTGTTCAAATGAACAAAAGCAAAGGAAAACCACGGAGCCATAGCGATGAGATTCCTGCCATCAAAATCTAAGATGTCTCTACAGTATTGCTACGTAACACACGGTACAAGCACTTGTTAAACTCACAATAGAAGCGGGTTCATTGAGTAAATTGTGAGCAATCTCACAAAAGCCTTTGCATTATCATTTAAAACTCTGCATTGGCAAAAAGGCTTCCAAGTTTGCAGTGCCTTCAATTTTCCAAACAAGGACATACAGCTCTTCAGTCCAAATGCAAAAAGTTTGCCTGGTTGATTTTATTTCCCTTGGCATTTTTCCCTTTTTCTTGATAGAAGGCAGCTCGATTGCTACGCTGATAAAAGAGCAGGAAAGCTATATGATACTGTCACCCCCATCAAAAATCACTTCCTTGTCAAAAGTCTATATATTACTCTTGTAGCTCAAAGTGGCTTTGGTGTAGATTCGAGGAAATGCTACAGGGACATGCTACCTATGTTTGCATTAGGGCTTTTCTCTCATCTGGCTAGTAATTGTTTCAGTCAGAGAACCGTTTCTTGGTCTGTGCTGTACTTGTCAACTGCTTAGTGGGCAGGCTGCTGGGAAAACTGAAGCTTTGTGAAGCCTGTTTTCAAGGTAATTAAAAGTAAAGATTTTTCCTCTTGTTTTTTTTGCTGCCCCAGGATTTTTGCTCTTGAGCAGAAACTTCCTATTGAAGCGAACAGTGCTTTCAAGAATGACATCTTTGGTCAGTACAACTGCACTGGTGCAGCAGGGATTTTATTATGCAGGGCTGTGTTTAGCCAACTGAGAATGAGACGACAATTAAAATAAAGCTCTTACTGAGTACCTGCAATCAGGGAGACATGGTATGCGCTTAGAACAGATAATAAGCCTCAGAGAAAGAGATGGCAAAATTCAACAAAGATGTAAGCTCTTTTGAAAAATACCCACCACCAATTAAACTATGCCTATGTATAACCAGAGCTGTTGTCATCTGAATAATTTCACAGTGAGCCATGACAAGAAAGGAGAATTCCTACAGCAGAACAACAGAGACAGAAGATAATTTCATGGTTCTTTCTTTGGAAAGAACATTTTAAATAGGTGTGTTTTCTATGATGCTACCATTCCTAGCTGGATCGACAAGTTATTACCGAGATCTACCTTGCTATGATAGTGGGACCTGAATTTAAAATGTTAATAAAGGAGAAGACAGAAGTTCTTACCTTTACCTTGCACAGCTCCTTCCGTATTTTCCTTGGATCTCTTCTTTTTTTATCCTTTTCACTTTATTTCATTCAGTGAAAATCTAAATAAAAAGAAGTAGATATTAAAAAAAAAAAAAACACACATCCACGAAAAATTAGACAAATCTGTATGTTTCTGTCTGTAAATTCTCTCCAGAAATCGGAATATAATAGTGATATCAGACAAGTAAAATGAAGGCTCTAGCAAAGACCATAATAGTGGTCAACATAATCCATTCCTGTTCAGGGCCTAACTTCACACTGCTGAAAAAAAGGAAAAACTCCATTAAAAAGAGCTGCACCTATTTAAGAGGAAGATGACTCAGACCCGTGACAGCAAATATTCTCATAGCCCAGGCTTCCATCTTTCTATCAAAACACACCGAGCTACGATGACAATCCACCGGCTAAGGCAATTAATAGTCAGCTCCAAAATTTCTTCATTTGCAACTTTCGGAAGTCAGGTCAAGAATAACTTTTCCAGATTCAGGCAATTAATTTTGAAACATAGCTCTCAAAATTGCAGGAAGCTCCAACTATGACACTTAGAGGTCAGTTAACAGGCTTAATGATCACCGATCACATGCTGAAACGCTTGAATGAAAACCATCTTTGGCCCTGCTTTGGGTTCTGAGTAGATTTGTAGGAAATGTAGAATTTATGGGAAACATTGATATATTCATATTTGCTTTGAAAACTGAGAAGCACATTTAGCACTTCCAGCTCTTCAGTCACACAAAATAGCTGCAGAAAAGTTTTATTTTTAAATTTCATGCTTTAATTTTAGTTTTGGTTTTTTTAAGTATCAAGTCATTTCATACCAACACAAATAAGGAAGACTCTGAATTAAAGGTCAAGCTTTTTCATTAGTCACCCATTCAGAGCAGCAAGAAATGAATATCTTTCAAACATCTTTCAAGCCGTTCTGTATTGCAGCTGCCCTTTGTTGAACTAGCTCAGGTTTTGCAAGGCTTATAAAAGTAACAGGCAATTTTTGGAATTGGCCTGACATAAATGAAGTTTGTTATTGGTATGTAGATCTACAGAAATTTATTACTTAGAAAAGCCAGAGTTGTATTATTTAGTGGTTAGAGAGAAATGAAAACCTGATATCTGTTAAATTCTACCATTTACCCATTAAACTGTTTTGGTGAATAAGCCATCTATTATGCAAGGAAAATTAGTAAAATGTACATATAGTGATATAATATAAAGTCCAATATAAATTAGACATATGTATTCTACTAATTACATGCACTTAGAATTAGGCATATTAGTATTTTTAAAAAGCTCACTAAAATAAATAGCAAATGTTTAGTAGACCAATACACAAAATAAATAATGTAGAAAAGTATACTTCTGGAGATGATTTCTGAAACTTCTGTCCTCAGGAATCATATTGACAGCAGGCCAAGATAACACAGAGTAGCAGGCTGGTGTACCCATGGATATATACACGTAAATATATGTTTATATGAACTAAAAACAAAAAATATTTTGAAATTCTTCCTGAAATGAAGCTGTTGTTTCTAGTGAGTGTATTCAGAGCGACTGGGTAGAAATAAATCTAACCAAAATAAAAGCATTAACAGATGGGATTTAATTCCAAACTAATCTGATGAAATGTCATAATGACTTCTCAGATAAAAGCTAAGCATAAAATTAAATACTACAGTATATATACTACTGTGCTATGGCATATTACGCATATATATCCCATCATGTACATGTACATACGAACACATGAAAAAGCTTAGAAAGTTTTTAAAATATGTTTTCAAAGCATGTATAAACACACTAAAACTCATAAAACTTATAAACACCATAGGAAAGTGATGACATTCAGAAAACAAGTTTTGAAATAGTTTAAAAGTTCCATATATTGTTCATAAGAACTCTCATTGAACTTCATGCATTTTAAAACGTTTCTAATGGTGACAATTTTTCTTCATTAAAAAATAGATATACCTTTGTAACCAATCCAAATGTGAAATCTATCTAAAATGTTCTTTCATCTCTTTATCGTCCCACTGTCACAAAGCTTCTGATTCACAGAAATATATAATATATGCTTGGAAAACCTTCATACACTGGAGCGATGAAGTTAATATAAGAAGAGAATCAGGTCAGTGACATCCAGTGTTTCAGCACCCCTGTAAAACGTGTACTTGCAGCAAGAGAATCATTTGAACTCACCTAGGTTAAAGCTTTAAGAACAAAAGTGCATAACAATTCCTGACAAAAATCATAATAAGGCGTTTAATGTCCAAAGCATCTTATAGTTATTTTAGTATTAGTAATTTTGATTGCATATTGTATTTGTAGCAACTTAGATTATATCCTAAGGCACTCAACATTCTTGTAGATTCATGGAAATACCTCACGCTAACCTGTCCTTATAGGTGGAGCCTAAACTTTCAGCACGTACTAAGAATCAGCAGGTTGACTTTCAAAGATACTGAATACTGAAGCAACTCACACTGCAATGGTGAAGATCAGTTACTCGCGTATCTCAGGTATACAAACTTTAGTACTCTATTATAAGACACCCCACACTAACTCCATGTTAGAATTTACCTGAATCTGACACTGACTGATATTGTAACACTATATTAAAGAGTTTGAGTTGTCTCATTGAGGGACTTGCACAACATCTAATTTCAGACAGTCTGCCTCTACTCTTTACCAAACATACTGTTCATCTCTGTTTTCAGATCAGATGTTAAACTTGCAATTAATGACACTTTCTCTAAGACAATTACTCTGTGTTCCTATGTGGTGTCAGAGACTTGATTTGGCTAAGAAACAGTAAGGAAATCTGTAATTAAGGGCTCTGTTGGAGGAGGAAAAAACTCAGAATTCTCAAATCCACATTTTTACTTTAGTCCAAACTGGAATAAGAAGTCAGATCTACACTAATATTTTTTCATCAAACATAATTCCAGTGTATCTTTTCACGGAATCTAGGAAAAAAAATGTATTTTCAGTCCAAAGCTTCACTGTTCAATCTCTTTCTTCCCAGCTTCCAAATCCAATCTTCCACTACAGGTCTATTTAACTTAAAACTCATCCCAAATCTATGACACATTCTGAGATATTTCCTTTCCTTTAAAATTAATTTCAATTCAAGCTGCATTGGTCAAACATGACAGTCACTGTGTAAAGTTGAGGTATTTCTATACATCCATTTTAATTCCCATGCAATGAAATATGAATTACAGTGTGTCCACACAGCTCATGCAGTCCTAGAGCATGGGTAGCTTGACTGATCTATCTTTGGGAATGGTACAACATGTCCAGATATGGTACATATTCATAAATTCATGCTTCAAGAGTTTGGAGCAGGCTGAGGCTAGAGGACATAATCCAAGATTTAGTGGTCACATCCTAGGAAGTCTGTACAGAACAGCTAATAAACAAAGATTTTCAAAAGTCTAAAAGTGTTAAGAGTTTAAGGAAACAACAAAGTGGCAAGTGGCTGTCTCTGCCAAATACCAAGTGCCTTCTGCACAAACTAGCAGTATCAATTCTTTGCAAAGGTAAGTACCAGTGGGCTCTTTCTGTTTAACTGCAACAAAGAATACTTGATTTCCTTACCTTTTCCTTGTACACAAGCTGAGCATTTTAGATGATATTCTGATAATACATTAAAAAGGAAGTATTTTCTTGACCTTGATGCTTAGTAGAGAGAATTGCAAACCAAATTATTAGGTTTTTTCAAAGTTAGGATACATGCAAGCTGACATCAACAATGAACTGGCAACTGCCAACCCTCCTTAGAGTAACACAGTTAATAGAGTTCAATGTAAACACTTCATCCTCTAACAACTGGTAAAGAAGATCATGTTTTGATATTTAAATCAATATTCATTGTGGTTTTTGGTTCATCATTTTTCATTTTGCAACTGCCTAAATATAACTGAGATCTGCAGATAAAAGCAGCTGTACATCAAGAGGCACATGCTGCAACCTAGGCAGAAATACACGTGGAGTTCTAAGCCTCATCTTAAACTCCCTATTCAAGCAATATTCCTAATGCCATCTGTTGTTGCATTTGAGTGTTGTTAGTCTTCTAACATTAGCTGATTAGTCTTTCCTTGTGCATCTGAAATAATGAAAATGTCTCAAAATACATTTTCACAGTAGAGAATGTACTAAACAGAGAAGAAAATGGCACAGAATCAGTTCATTCCAACAAATGGCAAGGAGAGAAAATAGTTATTTTGGCTTTCTTAATTATAAAGAATGTTATTAAATATTTGTGGTTCAAATATTTAACATATCTCATTTAAATCATTAATTGTGTAATGTTAGATGTACGTATCCATAATATTTTAATGTCTATGTTTTATAGCTACACATAGACAGACACTTCCAGGGACAAATCAGGTATTTCTAAGTAGAGCCACACATCCAATGACACAATTATCTCAAAATACACTGACAAAGAGAATGTGGTAGTAACTTGCTCCAAGGCAGCTCCATTTAGCTTTGCCTGATGCCACAGTCCAGCAGTGCTCCCCGGCAGGGAAGCATGCCCTTCTCCAGCCACTGGATACATCTCCTTGGGTACATTATTACATGGCATGATGTTCTAGCTGGGCTTGCTGTAATTATTCCTCCTGGGGAATGGGATGTATTAGTCTGAAAAAAGTACAGTATTAATGTTTTTTGCTACTATTCGCCTTTGAGAAAACCTAAAGGGCTTCAGAAGCTGAGGGTGGGGAGTTTCTGTCCCCCTTCTGCTATGACAGTCACATTGTCTGTCAGGGAAACTCGTCAGATTAATCCCTTCCAGGAGCTGGGCTATGCCTGAAGCTCACACACTAGAAGTGACAGAAGTACTGAGAAGCTCGTTATGTGCCCAGGAGCTAGAACTGAGCCCAGAGGAAAGAAAGTATATATATGTATGCACTGTTTGAGAAAGAAACAGTAAGGAAAACACAGACATAATATTGGCCCAAGTTTCCTTAAAAAAGAGGACAGCAACATTTGGCAGGTATGACCGTGTCACAAAGAGAATGGAAATGCAGTAGGAAAGACCTCTTCAAAATAAAAAAAGTAAAAAAAAATAGTCCCACAAGGAAACTGAAAAGGTACAGACAGAAGTTACTAATTCTAGCAGAGCCAGTACCTCAGCAGTTTTTACCCAGATGTGCCCTGATAAGCATTTGGATAATATGCTTCGGTGATCCACTTCTACGTACCTTAAAGCCTTCTACAGCAGTAGAAATAACCTAGCAAATAAAAAATTAATACCTTTCTGCTGGGTATAGCAAAGAGAATTGACTAAAAAATGGTCCAACAAGCCACAGAGCCAGCACGAAGGAAGGGGTGGGAGGAGATGGATTTACCCTTTCAGCAGTCTCAGCTGTAATGTGTAGCTTTACTCACACAGTGCCAATTTTTTTCTCTAAAAATTAGTTCAGAGACAGGTTCCTGATATCCAGTCACTGGAGTAGTATATTCAAGCAGCACTAGGCAAAAGTTGATAATGAGAATACCTACTCACCCACTGACACTGAAAGGAAAGAACAATCGCGTCTGGAATTTGGCAAGAACACCAAGCTCTAAAATACTGATTTTACAAAAATACTAGGTAACGTGGAATCAGCCCAAGTATTGTTCTGTCTCATCTGAAATGTAGAAAGCAAAGAGAGCGTCCTTATCAAAGTCCTGATGCTATTCCAGGACTAGCACTATGGGTGCTCTGAATTTTTCTAATAGTCACCCACAACTTCATATGCCCCTGAACTTCATTAGCCTCTGCAGATTAAAGTAGCAGCTCTTCCTCTAGAATTCCTGGTTCTTGCTAGCCTTTGGCATTGTTGGGAACTGCAAGTAAATAGGAAGCTCTGGAAGATTTTTCCTTCCCCTTTGGATTTTGAAAGTTTGGCTTTGACATTAGCATCTCTCTGCTACAGTAATCTCAGCTTCTGAGTATCTGTAATTATGAGCGACTCATGCTATAACGACTCTGAATGCCTTAGTAAGAGTTGGTGCACTACCAATCTCAGTGTATGCCTGCAGTGTTAGCCATCACTTCTAATAAATATAAATATCCAACCTTATCACCTGAAGGTAAATTAGATAGGAAGAGACAGGCAAACTCAGATGACCAAGCATAGCATCTTTGCCAACTGCACACAACCTATGTACTATGTGGTATAATGTGAAACACACGGAGGCTTAAAAAACTTCTGTCCAAGATTTAAAGGCGGCATACTTAAATCTGTTATTCATAAGCATTATGATGTTTTAAATCGTGACATTATCAGAAAGATTATCTTTATTTTCCAGCAATGTAAGTCAGATGTGGAATTCCTTTAAATATAATTGTACTGTATTTGTCTTCCTGCTTTAAAAGAACCTAAAATATACTCACATAGTAAAACTTATTCAGGGCTAATGTAAAATAAATGCATTTTCATAGCAGATCCATTTCAGTCTACTGCATACAGGTGTACTGAAGACAGGCTATGCATATTAAAACTTCCACGTAGAAAACATCCGAAAAAAATATTGCTATCTAAGTACTTTCTCCTTTTTCCAGAACTATCTGAATCCACAGATGCACAGGATACTTAAGCAGAAGCAGGGATAATGTATGTATTATTCCTTTTACTCACTACTTCCTCTCATAGCTCTCAACATACAGGTCTGATATTATACGTACGACAGAGAGAAGAAGGAACTTCACAAATTGTGCCAAATAACATTAATCCATCGAAAAGGACATAAAAATTAATTCTCTCTTTTCTGAGACTGAAAGCTAGATACCTGTTAGTAAGTATTCCAGAGGCTCTTACTTCATTCGTGAACTGAGAAACCTTCATTAATTTGGGCCATTAATTGTGGAGATTCATTACTGGTATATTTTCATCACTTCAGTTTCCTTTTAATGTATTCTTAATGAAATGCTTCTCTTTTCACACAGGCCGCCTATACCAGAATTAACTTGGGCAGCTTTGCAAAAGCTGCACTATAAAAAAGGCAGATGAACGAGCCATGTGCTTATCATAAAATACTATGATTTACTAATAATGCCAGGCGCACTTCAGCATCAGGAACTACATAGTAAAGGCTCTGGATGTTTATTGTTTTCTACACAGCGATAATTCTGCCCTTTAAAACACATGCACCTGTGAAATCCTGTCTTAAAAGTAGCATTGGTGGGAAATATTGGTTTCAGGTGCTCTTTTCCTAGCTCTATTTTCCTTCCAAATTCACATATAACTCCCAGTGACATTAATAGGACACAACACGTGGACTATACAGAGTAGTAAAAGGACTCTTACGGTGTTAACACAAGATACCTCAGAAAATCTGGATAAGCTACATGTTAACTCTTTACTAGGTACACCCATTGATAAAATAGGAAATAAATAATAGAAAAATAATGCTGGCAAAGATATACATTTGGATACAACACGCTCAAAAAGGGCACAGCTTCTTCAGGATTTGAAGACGTGAACCTAGTGCAGTTAACTGGACTGAAAGTCCTGAATATCTACAACTTCTGTCCTATCCTCTGGCCCTTTCTCTGTATGCCTTTGTTACGGCGAAAAGCAACAAAGCATTCAGATCCTACTGACAGACACTTCATAGAAGAGTCATGATTGCAGGTATACAATATTACTCATCCACTGTTCTAGCATATTCACCTTCAGTGATATCTATCTATTGGTTTCCTTTTCACAATTTTCATGATAAATCTAGCTTTCATTTAACAAAAAATTCTTTTTAAATTAACTTTGCTTCATTTATATAACATCCCCTGGTACGTTTTCAAATTTCATTTCAAATTCTTCATTTTACACTCAAGTTAGAGAAAGAAATAGGTAAGACTCTCACTGAAAATGTCTTTGATGCTTCACTGTGATATAGTTCACAGATATTTGCTTCTTTTTATAGGTACCATAACACATTTGTTGGCATCAGTTTATTAATTGAATAAAATTAAGTTTTTCAAACTTAATTCTCTGTAGAATCTCTGATCAATCTGCCTTGGTGAAAGACCATTGAAACTTGCTGCACTGGTTTAGTATTTGGAGTCACATTGGGCAATCCATTTCTGATCAGTACACTTTAAGCATATTGCTAAAGGTTCACCCGGATCAACAACTTCGTCACAACCTTAATGTCAATTACAACTTAACCAGTTAGTTGAGCAGCCTGCACTTCAGTTTTCATCAAATACTTTTCCAGAATGCAAAGACAGACCAAGAGAGGGACGCGGCTTGTGTTCACCCAATGTTTAATTTCGATTCACAGACAGAATTACAGTTTGCTCTTATTGTAACCTGGACTGCATGCAATTTGTCTTGCAACAAACAAGACTGGCAGAAAAATCACAGTGTCAAATACAATCTTTTTCATTAAAGGAAAGCATGTGAGGAGTTTTGCTGTGTTTCACCTTTGTGACACAATTTCATAACGCTGTTTTCCTTTTAGCACAAATGTCCTTAAATGTCACTAGCTCATTAGCGTAAGTATACTTACTTCTACTCAGAATTATAGGTTACTTATGATTAATGTGCATTTTTTAAATGGTACCTGCTCCACTGAGGATTATTAAAAATGGATAATTAGAAGCAGCTCCTTGCGAAGAGGAGTTAATTTCTAAAACTTAACCTACATAAGTATTTGCACATAATAATCAGAGAGTTTAAATGAACAATTCCTAATTATTTGTAATGCAACTTTCGGTAAGTCTAGTTTCCTAATCCTTCTCATCACCTTATGGGAAAAAAAAAACAGAGAAGCAGAACCAAACAATATCCAATGCAAGAAGATACAATATAGGAACTGCTGTAGTTTAATACTATCAAGCTTCTGCCTGAAGCCCAGGTCTCAATCCTGGACAACGAGCCCTTTGGTCTTACAAATCCATGTAGTGCTATGGGAGAGCCCTGTGTTCTCTACTCAGGGAGATGTGTTCTGTGCCCTTATGCAGGCAAGGAAAACCTGCCCTTGCAGGATAACAGGCTTGCATTTCAATGGAAAAAGAGAAAACCATAACTTTCCCAAGACAGAAGAGGTGTGTGACTTGTTCTGCAACCAGTCACCTTCTGCTACCTTACACTAAGTAAGAAACTTAGAAATACTTCCCAAAGATTTCATCTGAGACCTGGATGAGATCCATCAAGAGTGATCTTATATTCTTGTTTAATGAAGCTCTTATTTAACCTGTTTATCGATACACACAACCAATTTAAGTTGGTAGAATTCCCTAGAGCTAATGAAACCACTGGCAGCTTCCCAGGTTATAACATTTTAATTCTGATAGCACATTCATTCTACTCACAGTATGATTTCAGTGATCTATATTTTTTCCCTGTATTGACAGAGTTGTTTATGGCACTCCTCAGGTATAGGCCTTGGGTCCCATTCTACATTTATCTGCTCCCATTAAGTGGTGTCATTAAAGACATTTTGACAGCTCTCTCGGCACTCCATGAATGTTTGTGACATTAAAGCTTGAATGTCTTCAAATTTCCTACAGCTAAATGTTGACAAGCTTGAATTCTTATTTATTGGTTCCCTGCAGTAACAAACTGCAGGTTCATCTTTGACAGTTCCTTTCATGATGAGCTCTGTCCAGAAAAGGCTGATGTTCTGAAACTACATTTGAGCGAACCTGCACATTTTAAGGGTCAAATTTACTAGAGCATTAAAAAAAAAAACAAATTAAAAAATATAAATATGAAATGACATCATGAGATGTTTAAATGTTATGCTGAATCACATATACTTATTTCAAGCAAGCAAGTTCCATCAGAAAAAAACCTCTAGCCTTTATTTCAACATGGGACGAAGAAAAAAAATTTCCTCATTCCCAGCTCCACTAAAGATTAAGCTCCTTGCACAACCGTAAAATAGCAAATGCAGATTAGGATTTTATATCACTATCCAAATTCTACATACAGAAAACTCAGAGCTTTCAAAAGATGTATTTCACTAAACATTAACTAAAGCTTAGCCAAGAAGCTGAGTTCATGTAGGTGTTTTCCCCATTTTCTATTAAGCTGAACATCTTAAGCAATACAGAAGAGAGCAGAGTAGTAATTTATTTTGTTCATCTGAAGGAGAGAAAAAGGTTTATCTAAGGCATTAGGCTCAACTAATAATTATATTATTTAAACCCCCTCCCCACCACCACCACCCCCCCACAAAAAAAACAACAACAAAAAAAACACAAAAAATCAAACAACAATATAACAAAAGGGCAAGTGATAACAAAGTCAGAATCTAGGAGTCAAGTTAGGCCAATATATAAAGTCAGTATACACAAAAACATAAATGTTCCCTCTAAGCAAGCCTTCAAGAAACACATAGAGACTTATAACATAGACAGTGTATTGGGAATACTTGTTTACACAGAGCCTACAAATTCTGTATATACCAGAAGATAAAAATTTAATGATATTGTAGTCTCTGCTGTGTACTAAAAATGTCTAAACATGGACTAAAAGATAAGCAAATGATAGCGCAAAAACTTTGTTCTATATTCCTTCACCCTTTGAACATGGTTGACATGAAGATCTTTATTTCCTGTGCCTACCCATCTCCTTATGTCTTATCCTGTTGTACCCTATATTCAATCCTGAGCAACATTCTGCAGTGGAAATATAAATTGTTAAATCTACAGATGGCAAGGGCAAGAAACAAGCCACCCAGAACCTAGAATAAATAATTCACAAAAGCCATAAGGCCAAGGTAGGAATGTGTTCACCTTATTTTCTCTGCTGAAATACTTTTCCAAAGGTTTAGAAATAGGTATTTACAAATAAGAGTCAAGTGACTTGACTCTAGATGTCATTTTTTCCTGTGGTATCAGCAGGATAACATTGATTTATTTGGGGACAAGTTCAAGCCCAGCATTTGTTGTTTGTAGACTGCCTCTCTAAAGGTGAAACTCATAGTTCAAATCTTATACACCAAATAAATTCCACTTAAATCTACTTTGATGGCTTAATTGGGGTGTATGACTTGTGCTGGCCTCCTGCAGAGTGTTAGATTTCACTCTATATTATTTGACCTTATTGTGAGAACAGTGTTGCATCTTTTACTGTTTGTTTTATTCATGATCCTGAGGTGAATACAATAAATAAAAGCTTGGAAAAGCATCCTTGAAGCAATTCTACTGTTAGAGGAAAACACTGTTTACCTTGCTCCTCGGTAAGCAATGGGACAAGCAGCACCAGCAATGCTCAGGTTAACTGTTCATCCTGGATATGTGGTTTGACTTCATTTATGATTTTACAGTCCCCCCAAAAATCCCAGTCTGAGTTGTTAAAGTGGCATCAGGTGCACACAATACTCATAAAAGAGTTTTTTTTCTTTTCCAAACTATTCTGCCTATATTTTGGGAAATGGTCACATCTAAATCAAGCACGGAGAATAATTTTCTTGCTGGTGACTGAGAAGGATTTTCAGATATGTACACAAAGTGTATATTAGCACTACACTTGTCCCATCAGCACATAAACTACCTTTTGCTTGCTCTGCTGATGCTCCAAGTAATGGCCAAATGAACTAATGTGCATCTAGAAACCACACTGCTTCATTAGAACACTACTGTGCTCTGATTAATAAAGACCAGGATTAGAGAGGATAGTTTCTGGAAGCAGTGTCAAATTCATAGGTTTACTGGGCCTTTGCGTATCCCTGGTCCAGAGCAGAGAAACACAGTGCCCTGGAGGTGCACGCACACAAGGTATTTAAACATAGGACAGATTTATAACTGAAATATCACCATGGCTTTAAAAATTACTGTATTAATCTAGGAAATTCATGCTTCCAACACGTCTCCCAGCGTGTAGAAAACAACAATTGTACTGAGACACGGTGCAAGATGTACCAGGAGGATTTGAAACAAGTTTCTCCTACTAACCCAATGTGATCCTGAACTATTGATCATGGATTCAGGGTTCTTCAACACCAAACCAAATACAGCGAAGAAACAAGGATGCTTTTGGGAAACAAACGTGAAATACTCTTTCTGTAAGTAATGCAGCAAATGGCTGTCAAAACTACAAGCTAAACTCCTTCCCTTGGTATTACCTTTCCCCTGCAGGCCCCTACAAATGCTCTGTAGGGAAAGGATAACCTTGAAGGAGGAGTAAGAAAGGCTGTAAGTCCCCTGATAAAAACTATCCTCATAAAACAAACACACTGCTGCCCTTTAAAGGAAATGACAGCCCACGACCTCATGTTCCAGGAGCTTTTTGTGTCTGTTACATCTTTTTAAGATACAGATACTAGTTCTAAACCAAAATGTCAGCCATACATACAGTTTAACAGTGTGAAAAATTAGACTAAGAAGAAGAAAAATCCTCTAAACTTGCAATCTTTCTCTATTTCTAGATATTGATTGTACTGAAGCTCGTAACACCCATTTTACCAAGAGGAGAGGGGCAATAGAAGCAACTGTCTGCTCATAAAGTGAAATATAAAAGCTCTACAAGGGAACAATGCCCCAAATTAATTTAGATATGGATTTAAGTGAATTTCTTAGTCTGAAATTTTTAAGAGACTTACAAGTTAAATAAGAGTTTCACTAACTAGTCAATATTTCACAATATACAACAGCTCCATAAAAATTACAAAACCAAAAAAATTTATTTCATCCTGATGACACTGACAAATTCTCCTCAACTTTTCTTTACTACACATACTCAAGAAGTCAAAGAGTCTTCAAACAGGATTTCAAGCTTTAAAATAATTTTTAGAGATCCTCCTGGGTTCTGGGTTTCCTTCCCAATCTTTTTGTTTTTTTAAACGTGTGAACACAAGTACAAAATATTTGTGCAATATAAGGCGGCAGGGGGGGAAGGGAGGAGAAAGAAGGTGGAAAAGAGAAAAATATTTCTTACCAGTAATTGGAATTCTTCATATGAATGTTTTTTATGACATATCAGTGTGGTCTGGAAAACATCTCTCTCCAAAAATCCTCAAGAGCACATGCACGCCCTTGCTCCACATGTTTGCACCAAAGGTACGTAAGGAGGAAAACAGCCAGGAAAATTTAAATTTTCCTTTGACCAGAGATAGTGAATTTCGAATCCTGAAAAACCGTGTAGGAAAGATAAGGGAAGAAACAAACTTCCATATCACACATTTTGAAGAATTTCAGTTTAATTCAATCTTCCATTTTTCAAGAGTTAATCCTGTTTACACCCACATTGCAGATAACTCCAAAGAGCTTCCTCACTTCTGGAAATGATGTGACAAACTGTTTTGGTGCCATCTGATGTCCCAACAGCAAGTGGGGAGCTCTACCACATGCCAAACCATTGCCTGAGGCCTCTGAGATGATATAGCGCACGGTGAAGGTATGAATATAACCCCTGTTGCTGCAGAACAGATGTCAGATGCAAAGATGTTTCTCAACTGAGCACTAAAGCACATTTCATTCTAGGCCTCATAATTCATGAGTTTAAAGATCCTAATATATCACAGTTAACACCCAGCAGTCACCTACCCCCTGGAAAGTCTACTGTGAAGTGTCAGAGTAAGTCATATATAAACACATTAAATTCTAACAAGTAGATGCGGAACCACTGAAATCACCGTACCTCAAAATCACTTATTAGTCATACTAATTTAAGGTAACACTCTAAAAATAAACCTCTGCTTCATAAGGCTAAGCTATGAATCACCATAATATATGAATCATAACTTCAAATGAAGTAATGAAAAGACATGGGAAAATAATATGGTTTGTTCAGGAGAGTGCTGATTACTTCATTTCAATAAAGGCTGAAAAAAATCAAGTTTCATTAATTTTATATAATCATTCTAAATTGCAAAGCCCTCCACACATCCAGCCTATTTAAATACCATTTTAACAATATAATTGCTAGGGATAATTCTCTAAGTCTTTTTTGAAAGAAACTACACCAGGAAAAACACCTTAATTTATTTTCCTATTCAATATTCGAAAGGGCTGACACCTGATGGAAACTATTTTGTTTATATTCATTTATATCAGGGTACTCATCTGGAGAAGGCCCAAGTGAATAATTAACTAATCAGCAGAGTTGTGTGCTTCCCAGCACAGAGGAGATCCCAGAATTCCCAATTCACTCATAAGCATGAAAGTCTCAAAATCTGAGATCTTTAAAGAGGAAACAATAAAATATTTGTTCAAAACTGTGACCGTGGTTGTCAATCTTTTATCAAAAGTAATAGCTGTGAATCAGTAAACAGATTATGCTCATGTGGCTGAGTCTTGGAGAAGGGGCACACAGACACAGGGAATTTAATAACAAATTCTACCCAATATTGGGTACCACTTGCAAGCTTGTACCAGTGCCAGCTCTGGAACGTACATTATCCTCCTCACAGCACAGTTAGTGGCATTGACCTTACACGTACTTAATATGTAATATTATCCATGTTTTCATCATTTTCCTTTGATGTTTTAAATGCTTTGTGTACATTCTTGAGTCAAACACTGATTCCTATACAGAGGGATAGAATTTAAAACCTCCTCAGTTCTAATCTCTCCTTTCAGGGATGAAGTGCCCAGTAACTGGAATCAAAAGTACTTAACATAACTTAACCCCCCCCACATACTGCACAGATAGATATCTTAGACCTTTATATGCAGCTCTCACTCTAGGGCCAAGCACTTTGAGGTTAGGTGCCAAACTAAACTTTCAGGTTTCCAAATCTTTAACTGATCCAGCCACCATTTTCATGATGAGGCCTTACATTTATCCGTAAGTATTTCGGCAACTGCAGAGTATGAAAGTACAGCACAAGACTGCGCATTTGCATCTGCTCTTGAGCAACGAATCCCTCCACCACTAAGAACTTCTTTGCACGAGTTACATTTGTGCCCCCATGACATTTTGATTAAAAATGTAACTAATCTTACATGAAGTCTTGCCCAAATGCAATCACTTATACTTTGTCCAAAATGAAGCTGTAGCACCTCTGTGGAAGAAAAATGAGAGGAGATGCTGGGATGTGGAGGTTGTCTGCTGATGAATGGACAGAGAACGGTGAACATACCAACTCCATTATCATTACAGACAAATTAAAAATAATGCACTACTTCGTATTTCCTGAGTTGTACTTTTTTTTTTTTTTTTACCCCAGAGACTGACTAAATTGGACTTTGAGTCTTCTGACTCGTGTCAGAGATGGACTAATGAGCCAGGAAATTTTCACCATGTTTTCTCACCCTTTTGTAATATGTTAAAAATATAAAAAATGGAATACTTTCAATAGCATATAAATATGGAACTTGGTCAACACTTACTAGGTGCTAATAACCAAGGCTTTTAGTTTTTTACGGTATCTGAATAAGTTGAAGCTGGTGTTGAAGCAGATGAAACTACTTCAAGCTAGATAAAAATAATTGATTCACAAATCAAAGTTGTAAGGCACAGTCAGGCTTTTTGCCTCTCAGAAATCATGTTGAACAGGTAGTAACAGGTTGCATCTGAAATTTGTGCTCATTTCTTCAAAAGATATATAGAAACTCCACATCCCCCGAAGCTATATTCTGCAATTGCTAGAGCAAGAAATACTAGAAAAGAATGAAAAATAACACAGCAGACCAGAAGTAGTGGCCTAATTGTCTGATATGGTGTAAATGTAAAGTAATTTTTAAAGGTACATCAATATATAAAGAGGCAGATCCCAAGTCTGTGTAGTCCTATTGAAATTCTTGGAGTCCCTGTTACTTCTAATTAATAGACCCCTAAAATTGTAACAGTAGATAATTACAAACTTAAGATATTCATGAAGAGTGTGAGGGAAAAAAGTTATTCTAGACTAAGCGACGGAAACGCACAGTGAGTTCAGTCATGTTGACAACCCGTACATTTTAACAGTGTTACGAGAAGAACTAATTTGAGATAAGAAATGTGGAATCTTCAAATAATTTTGAATGACATGAATTATGCTCCCCTCATATTAACTTCTGAGACACAACACTGCATTAAATAGGTACTCTATTATTGTAATGCTTTGCTACATAGACTGAAAGTTGAATACATTCACTTGAACAGCACACCTTTAGGTTTGTCTGTCTGGATGTTTAAAATCAGATTCCTGGAAGATCTGACTATTTTGAGAGGGTATTTTATTACCTGAATTTGCTTAGGAATAAAAATATAGAAATTAACTAGTTTCAGATAAAAGTACCATAGGTTAAGTATTACACAAACCTCACAAATCTAGTTTCCTAAATCAGAATACCACCTTACAAAGCTTCAGGAAGTCTATTTTTCACATACAGATCCATACATACGCAAGCATCCAGCAGACATGCTTATTTAACACTGCTGCCTCTCCTCTTTATTGGTTTATGTACCTAACTACTTCTTAGCTTTTCTGAAACATCTTGTTAGACAAGGCATCTTGTTAGATAAAGTTGCAGCCACAGAAAAGAAAAAAAAAAAGTGAAGCCTAAAAGCTGGTTTCATCTGTAACTGCCCATTTTGTTCCCCTCATAAGGCAGCTAATGATTGATGGCTCAACTATGAGACCCTCCAGACCAACAGCATCTCTGTTACAAATGCAGCATCTTGAATCAGCTTGGCCATTTTAGACATAAATAATAATGACAAATCATCAATTATGCTTTTATACGTCCATGTCTGTAATAAAAAACATATTATTTAGATATTTTGAAAACTTTATAAAAGTTTGGATAGTTCTGTGTATCAGTACAATTATTGAGGCGCCTCAAAGTGTCCAGAGTATCTTCTAGAAATGTCTTCCTATTCTGACTTCTCCAGATCAAACTACTGCCAGGATTTCAGACATGGAAGACATTGAGAGCCTAAGTATTGAGACCCTAGATCCCACAAATGTCAGTGGTTGCATTTTAAAGTCTGTTTAAAATTGCATTGCTCTTGCTAAATTATTTGTGTATAAAATTTACAGCACTCATGGGAGGGAGCTGTTGTTAAGACACCGAGTTCATTCTAATGGTTTTTACAATTGTTATTAAAAGATTATTCTAACGCAACTTTTTTAAATTCACAAGCTGTCTCTACAACATAGAACTAGAAAAGGGCAAGAAATCACCACGTATGAAATGAACATTTTATGAGCATGAATTCAGAGATCCCCTGCTGAACAGAAAATAAAATAACTTTCTGTTCATTTGCAGAAGGAGGTACCTCTGAACTCTGAAAAATTTTAACTCTTAAACCGGATCCAAGAAATTCAACAACTTTGGAGATTAGCTGTAGCATGAATCATATTCTATACATCTATCCCTCTGTTTACTCCAAAGAGTGTTTAATTTTAAAATTAGAAACCAGGTGCTCTGTACTGTACCTTTTCTAGATGCTCAAAAGAGCCCAAACAAGCAGTGTAAGTAACCCCAAACAGCATGTGTGTGTGTATACATGCAAGTGTACACTTACAAAAACAATAACAAGGTATCTAAATGACATAAGCACATTGAGTTTTGAAAGGTGTTTAAGCACCTAATATAAGAACACATGCTGCAGCTTCATCACCTAAGCAGGAATCCTAAGTCTGACTATACATGAACTTCTGGTAAGAAGTAAAAGCTGTGATTCAGAAAGTACAGGATCTAATCTATTGGAATTCAAGAAAGATAATGTTCCATGTTTTATCTACCTCAGAGGAATCTTGCAAGGCTTAAACAGCACATGGAAGCTTTTCCTAGTCTGCTGATAGAAAACAGGCTGTAAGAGAATTCCAAACCTAGTGGTTGATATATATCTGATACAAATAACTAATAAATATCAGCCTATCCCTTGTAGTGGACTCTAGCTAACACGGAATAAAAATATAACAGATTCATTATCATTAAGATGCTTTTCCCTGAAAAGCTCATCCACAGGTTTACAAAACTACCTAAAAACCCCCGCCCCCACCCAAAAACTGAAAGTCTTCAGATGTACCAAGTTGGAGTTACACGAGTCAGGGAGCCAACTGTTCAATATCTATTTGTCCAGCACACCAGGCTCCTTCATTCTGACATTTGTTGCTAGCTCTCCTCCCAACAAATCTGGTGCGAAAGCGTGTAGCAACAAGTAAGAATAGAGGGAAAAGGATATATAGAAAATCACCTACTGAAGAAACCGAACCACGCACTCAAGGCAAAGCTCACTGGATATCTCCCTCTCTTACACTTCCGCAGAAAAAGGAGAGAAAAAAAATAAGGGAAAAAAGTGCCAACTTAGGAAAGAAAGACTATTTTAACCAAAATTTAAACTCTGTTTCTTGTCTTGAAAAGAACAAATGAGTAAGTGAGCAACTTCCTTAGAACTTTTCCAATTTTCTATAACTTCTGTGTTTTTTTCCCTTTTAATTCTAATCAGCAACATCCCTTGCGAAGTTATTTACAGTTCCTTACCAGTTATGAATAAAAAGCAAAAATAAAAGACTACGTTCTGCAATATCTATTTACATCAGTATCTCTGCAGACAACATTGTTATTCTTTACTTGAGCTATTTCCAATTCAGATTAAAGTGAAAGTATATCCAGTCCTCACTAGTAATTTAAAAATCCTCCACTCATCTGTGCCAGGTTTTATATATTTTGGAACATATGCCAAAAATTGGCTGCTTAAGACAGGGTGTTTTAGAAGAGGGAATTCTGTGAGAAAGAAAATGAATAAAACAATCACAAAAATATTTTATTCTTCTGATTGAATTTTTATCTCATCTCATTATCATGTATTTGCTTATTATTTTCTAAAGCCAGGGATACTGAAGGCTGATAAGATTATGTTGGTGCACCTGCAGCCCAGCACATATTTTAAGAAGCTTGCACGCATATATTCTAAATAAATAAATCTGTCTTGAGACTATTTCAGAACTGGGCTAAAGAGTTAATCTGAATACTATAAAATAGTATAGAAATTGGTGATCGGTGGCAGATGAAGAATTACCTTAGTGATTCAGTGTTGCTCTTGGAAAGCTCTACCTTAATCTGCTGCCATACCTGGATATTTGTTGGCCATGCTCCTATGGCAATGACTAGCAAAGTCAAAATCAGTACCTTAAAGGTCGACATTGAAAAGAAATTTACTGTAACAGTAATGTGAGAACTAGCGAACGAAAAGGTTTTCATTTGTTGACAAAAACCTATCATCAACATAGGTAAAGTTATTGACAGTGCTTCTAGAAAGTGAAGTTCATTGTCATTCAAGCATCTGAAAAACTAGGAGTGACGAACCGGAGTACTTCAGGTTTATATGCCTGCTGAAAAGCTAGATGATGTACTATCAGGATAAAATCTGAAGCAACCTTAACCCTGCCGCTTCAAGTGGCCACTTGAAAGACTCACTGCCTTCCATACTGCTGCAGCTCTAGGTCTTGGTACAATCTCAGGGTACAATTGAAGCAACTTCTCAGGGTTGCGCTGAGAAATAAGATCCAAGGACCAACAGGAGGACTGTAACTATGATAGGGAGAATTTAACTACAAACTCTGGTCACCATTTTCCCTCACTATAATTGTCTGTGCCAAATGAAACATATTTAAATTCAATAAATGTAGCTCTATTTTGACATGGATATGCCAAAATCCCTGCTTTTATAAATATTATCAAAGTGTAAAAACTTAATAAATATTTTTGGACCTATTACTATCCTGGGAAATAATGTATATATAAACACAAAGCAACACTGATACAATTATATAGAAATATCTAAGATATACGATCTTTCATACCGCTGGATAGTGGGAATCAACGGTGACATTAAATGAACTGCATTTTTTGATAGTCAACTGTAGTATCACACAGCAATTTGTATTCAAAAACATTTTTAGATGTAAATCAATTTAAGCAGAAGTACAGCTATTAAAGTTAATACTATTGGCAATCCTCTGTAAGCATTTATAGGGAGATATGCATTCAGATAAACAGTCTTACACTAAAACTTTGCACATAATTGCTTAAAATGTCTGAAAACACAGACAAGTCATGTATTCTTTTATTTAATAAGAACAGAAAAGAGTTAGTTCTTCAGCTAAAACACTCTCTTGCAATTAGAGCAAATCACTAAGTGATATAGAAGCTACTTTATTTTCCATTTGCTCCATAGTTTCTGCATTTAATCTTCATGAGCCCTACAAAGCTCCTTTAAAGTCATACAGTTTCTGTGTTTGAAAGGATTATAAATTTCATGGATGAAGAATCCCTAACAAACATGCTAGGACGTGTTATTGTCATGTCACTTCTCCTTATATTGACAAGTCAGTGATGAAAGCTGGATGTACTTTACCCAATTCTGATCCACGGCAGTGTCTAAATCAGATATACGAAAGACAGCTTGACACAAGTCAAGGTGTGCCAAGACCTTGGAGAATTCCATGAACAAAGACTTCCTCTGATTGTTAGCTATTAGTATTTGTGAGGCATTGCTCCTTTGTGTTGAAACGCATACTCTAGGCACTCAATAGCTACATTACACAGAGGTAAATCCTGAAGCTTTTCTGAATATAATCTATGAGAACTTTGTTTAGAACGATTTGAGGTTAGTATATGGTTTTTTTAAAGTACACTTGGCACAAAAATCAGGAGTTGCTTAAAAGACTAGATCCACATGTACAGGAAGATGGACTAAATTTCATGACAAATAAAAGTGGTCCAAAGGCTTGTCTATTTACAACAGTCTCCTCCCGGCTTGAGGCTACTGGGTGAGACTGAAACCACAGGGATGTTGAAATACAATCTCTTTTCACTGGTCACAAGTTCCTGAACTGAGAGGTGCAGGAAATCACAATGGCTTTCACCTCAGGACCACTGGGATCATCAAGGATTTGTAGAGAGCCATAACAATGATTAACGAACTGGGAAATCAGAAAGATATAAAAGCTCTGAGTGTTTAACTCAACAAGGAAAGTTTAAAAGCGACTCAACTAGAGTCTAAATATCTAAAGCATGTCTGAGACAAATGCAGGAATACCTAACTGAAAAAAATACAGCATACACGGGCAACTGTAGTTCTTCAGAGCCAAAACTGGATTTTATCTATGCACAACTGGTTCAAAAAGGCAACAAGTCAGACTGGGTATAAATGAGAATATGTCTATGTGTAATGTGGAGCAAGTCTCCTCTTTTTCTTCTAGTTGATAAATCTCAGATAGAACACCACACAAAATAAAACCAGGAGATTCCTGAAGACAGTAATACAAGAAGGAAGAGTGTGAACATGACTTCTCAATAGGCTTGAGAGTGTAAAGCATTTTGAAGTTTAGTCCATTAAGCCTGTAAGTAATTTTAAAGGGTAATTAATACAAGCTATATACTCAGTTGTAGGACTACAGTCTTAAACAGGAGCTGTCAAAGAACTTAGGGCCTTATGTCTGCAATTACATCACTCAGTGACCAAAGATCCACCACAGTTCTCCTTTCCTCTATCCCCTCTGACACCTGCAGCCTATGCAGTTATGGGATGTATTCAAGATACCTAATATGATGAGAGCCTACAGTGCTGGAAAATTACATTCACATGATATTAATAAGTCTTTAGGCTGGAATTCTTCCGTTCAGAAGAAATGCCACCAAATGATAGTTTCTGCAGCAGGAAGATCTGTATTTCTGGATGACTTCCATTACCAGGGTCTAACCACTTAGGATCATTACAGGTTTCATTTTTCATAAATTTCATTTTTAGTTTGGCAGGAGATAATAACATCCAGTGAGCTGACCCAACCTCAGATAATTACTATCAAAATTGGTCCTGCAGCTTCAACTGGAAAAAGTTTTCCTCTTCACTTCCTGCCTAAAACTCCTGTGCTGCATGGGTGCATTTCAGCAGTGACTGAAATAATTGTAAGAAAGGATAAGTCAAACACTTCACAAAGATCTCTATTTTTTTCTGGTAGCGAAATATTCAGTGATCACACTGTATTTGTATTTTTGCTTGCATTCACTTTGATGACTAATCTGTGGCAATTCTCATTATTCAGAACGCAAATTACAGTGCTTAGTTGCATGTGGACATAAGTCAGGTCTGCCACTGTTAGGCACTGGTCATCATCCCAAATTTAATGAATATTTTGCCATGAAACTAAGTTGAAAGAGGTTTGTATCTAAACAGAATTCGGGCATCTAAAAAGATTTTTAAATGTCTTTTGGCTTTACCCCACTGGACTGCCTGAGGCAGGATTTCTAGAAAAAAATATGATGAAAAATTTCTTGAGACTCCTGGGTTAATTTAGCAAAGAAAGCATTCCCACATGGTCCAAGAAAAAAAAAAAAAAAAAAGATAATTTTAGTAAACAATATCAAAAGCATTTCCAGTACTTGAGGACTAGTAGTAAGGAAATTTCTGAATTCTGCAGAACGTTTAACATTTCTGTTTCTGTTACCTGAGGCGATGAGACAGGTAGAGAACATTTAAAAGTACAAATCAGATCAACTAATTTTTATACTTCTGAAGCCCAGATGATTATTTCTCTAAAATAAAAACCTTTACAGACACAGAATGATTTCAATACGTAAGAAGGAACACTAGAATACCACATGCTGTACCACAGTCAGAGTATTTGGAGTGTTAAGTCAGAAAACAAAACCTATAGAAAAAAAAACCTGCTGACAAAACATTTTCTTATTCAAGCACAAAGTGTGAACACATTCTTAAAAGTGTGCTTGCCATGGCCCAAGAATCTTTTGCACGTCATAGTTCTTTCTGAACAGAATACTTTCAGAACTCTACAGAAGAAATTGCTGAATATCACTGAAGTTCCCAGCAAACTGCAGAAATAATTACTCAACAGATTCTGACGACTGGTAAAAACAAAAGTAATGAGTGGGTCTGAAACTGGCTACCTCTTAAAAAGAAGGGTTGAAAACATCTTGACTAACATAAAAAATGGGAGTAAGATAAAATACTTCTTGGCCGTAACATCCAATCTAGTCCAGAGCAGCGCAGAAACAGATTTGGATTCCTTTTCAGGAAATGCTGAAAGGCTTGCCACATAAGTATTCCTGTGTATCCCTATTGAAGTAGACTCAAAGTTTTCTGTCATTTCATCTAAACAGATACTGCATTACAAAAATCTTCTCTGGAACTCATGGGAGGCTGCTTTGAAGTGAATATTAAAACCGTTTGCAGATAGCTTGCAATTGCTGTCAAATTTCAATTGTTTTTCCATGCAGGCACCCAGAGTCCAACAGCACTAAGGAGGCTAATGAAAATCCAGAACAGATTTGCATAGGTCATCCTCAGTATTATCCCATAATGACTTCTCCACGATACTATAAAGCTGGCTGAGTGTGATCAAAACATCACATAATGCTTTTAGTTGTGTCAGAGCTTGTGAATAAACTAACTTTTGGAAGAGATGAAAATCAGAGATACTCATTAGAGATGGCTAAATAGCTGTTGAAGAAATTGGAAGGGACTCAGTATTATTTTCATGTATCTAACTCTTTTGCTTACATAGTTGTGAATTATTTGACATCATTGCACAAGGACACAAATGACCTTCATGATCCAAACTACTTGCTTCTTAGAAGGAATCCAGCTATAGAGAAGCTACAGTATACTAACAATAGTAAAAGAAACAGGTCTGCGGGTTTTTTCTGTAAGTTCTCCTATTTCAGTGTATTTATCACCTATTAATAGTAAGAAATTCATGGACAGAAGAGGATGCAAAGTTTTAATTTTAAATCCAAAATAAAGATCCTATAGGAAATTACAGTGTGCTCAGCAGACAATAACGATGTAGCTGGAAGATATTTTCCACTGAGGAAGCTGTTTCTGGATAACAAAATAATCAGGACTGGAAAAAATGTACACATGCAAACTAGGCTCACACTGAAGACAGAAGTTTTTAACAAGCTCTGAAAATTTCAAAGACAGACAGAGAACTGTCTTTTTTTTCCTACACTCATAAATATTACGGTTACATTCCTCACTTGAAAATGAACAGCATTTCACTGAGTTCCTCCCAGAACTGGAAAAACAACCAGGAAACACAAGTGACTTTCAAAGCATAGTCAGTCAGTGAAAGCTTCATGAACTGCCTTTTCCCCTCATATCAAAGCTGGCAGGTTTTACAAAGCCATTTTTGCTGTGCTGCTAATTTAACTTGCAGTGTGTGATGTCTTGGCTGTATTGATAATCCATATTTTCTTCTCTTTCTTGTTTTAGACACATTAAGTATATAGCGCTTTCAAAATCCTTTTCCACATCAGTCCCAGCAAAGGATCATCATATTCCTTATAAGATGGTTCTTCTCCTTACAGATAGTGGGACAGAATTGATGAGGTGCACAAGCTGCTATCAACATCCCAAGAAAGCTGTTAACAATTCTTGGCAGGAGTATCCATTACTAGTTTCTATCCTGAATGAAGTATGGGCCAAGAAAGCCTGAATTGTGCTGCTGATAAGTAAGTCTATCCCACAATACAGATTCATTTTTTGGCTCTCAAAAAGATAAAGAACTATTCTCTGGGACTTTTTTGGCAAGCTGTATTGGAATGGTATTTTGGCAAGGATACAAGATATACTGGAACACTCATTCACTCTGAACATATCTGGAGATGAGCAGTATCCATCTCCCAAAGAAGGCTTTCATTTATTGCTATCAAAACATATTTGGCAAAAGTTCTGAAGTTACTTTAGAGGTAAGGATGGTTAGAACATATCTGAGACCAGGAATAAATTAGCTCAGACACAGCATTTTCTTCTCAATTTTAAGCACTTCCTTCATGAAACTGGACTTATCGACTGTAATTCTTTTCAAGGTTCTGCTCTGTCATTGAGACAGGAAGAATGAAGCCAAGAGAGAGGAATTGCTTGCTTGCTTGAGTCAGGATTCCAAAAAAAAGGTCACCCAGAGGATTTCTATGACAAAATTCACGAGATGGATATTAAAAAAAAAAAATCCTCAGTAAGAGAGGCTTAATCTTCCACCTATTCTAGATTGAGAAGTTCATTCCAAGCCCTGACAGCTGGTGAGAAATATTAAGCATGGGCATCTTTTGAGCAAATCCTGAGCAGAAACAAGGTATATCATTCCAACTGAAACAGCCTGATTGAATTTAAGGACAACGTTTTAGCTCTGGTTTGTGTTTTTAATTAATCTGAATCCAGTTTGTTGCGCCATGTGTGGTGCTATACTTTCAGTCTAGTTATCTAAACCAAAGAGTAACACATTTATAACCTTAGATCTAGATATTGATTTATCCTCCTTGGTCTTTGTATCTTGAAATTTAGCTGACACTAGAACTGCCCTGTCCAATACATTTCATATACAAAAGAAGGGATAGGTCCTACCTCCAAGAGCTATTTGATGCTGAAGGAGGAAACAAAGAGAGAGGAAGGAACCAAAGTAACACACTTAGAAAAAGAAGCAGAATCCATCTCCTAGATTCTAGCTCAGTGCTCTGTGCTTATCTACAGGGCTCTTCCTTCTTGGAATCAGTCTGCTTGTCTAGAAAGTTTGCTTCACTGACAACGTATTTCATATAAAAGGCTTATAACTGGCCTCCAGCTTCTCTTCTGCTTTAAATTTTGGTCCCGACAATGAAAGGGGATAGTTATGTCTCTCCTGATTGCTAGCAGATAACTCCATTTGGAAGTGACATGGAGGAAGTAAAAGACAAATCTCTGTATCAGGTCAGAGATAAACCAGTCCTGCCTCACTGGTGTTGCTTTGGGTTGGGCTGGCTCCTGGAGCAGCACACATTCCACAGATCAAAACAAAAGGATCTCTTTGTGTTTCACCACTTCTGTAGCACTGGTCTTTTAGAGAAAGATTGGATGAATCTGCCCATTTGCTGGAAGTAGAGTCAGCACCATTATTTCACTTTCTCAATTTTTGTCAACATAAGCCATCTCCTTCCCTGAAAATACAGGTTTCTTCTTAAGGTGCTGAGTCTGTAAAGAACTTAAATCTCCTATCTTGTTTTAAAATACACCTTTGATGCTTCAGTAATAAGTTTTAAAAGAATAATTAGAATTATTTCATGAAAAAACAGATCAAAATGAAACATAAAAAGATAAGGGCTTTTGCATTTTATGAAGAAAACATCTAGCTAAGATGAAAAGTGCTTTCCTTTATACGTTTGATAATAAAATAACCTTTCCTTCTCTCATTAGTAAACCATGGCAGTGTACTTTTTCTTAACACTTTTTAACCTTAAATTTTTTATGAAAAGAATTTTATAAATGTCATGGACAGATTGGACCAGCTGACAGCAGGTATAATGAGAGACTGGTGTTACTACAGCAGCTCTGGCACGTAGCATTGCTAGCCTATCTTTAGTATGACCTATGGCACCTCTGCTACAGTGCTGGGTCTCCAAAACACAAGCCAACAAAAGGAAGTGCTATTTTCAATTTAAAATCTTTCTTCACAGTACTGACCAGTACAAACACACAAAAAAAGATGGCTGGTGACCTGCGGATGTGCTGCAAAGTTAATCTGTCACCAGCAGAGATGAACAAAGCAATCAGTGGACCACAGCAAAAAAATTATATCCTCTGCTTTGTACAGTGCTGCAGACACAATAACAACTGTCCTTAATAGAATAAGACTGCTGGGAGAGAGCACCATTTGTTTTTTGATGTTAGTGTCTCCTTCAACAAAAATAAACAGTAATAACAGAGGCAGAAGCTTTGCTGCTGAAAAGTGCACAGGCTCTCCAGGGGATTTGGGAATTAAGATGTCTTTAGGAGGTCCTCCTAAAACATAGTGGCTCTTGAAACCACAACAGTTTTTTGACAGACCAAAAAAAAAAAAGGGGGGGGGGGGGGGG
>VWZK01012334.1:205753-264034 GCA_013396935.1 Baryphthengus martii
GGGGGGGGGGAAGAGAAATTCTTCTCAGATACCCTGTAAAAGCCTCTTAACACAAATAAGAACACTTACACTCAGTATTAAGAAGCAGCTGGCCCCGTTGTTTTTTTAAAAACATTAGTTTGACTATTGTCATGACATATCAACAGCGTTTAAGTGAATAGTGAAAGTCAGTAACCACTACCATCATCAAAGAAGAAAATAATGGCAATACAGAAGGAATACAAAGTAATACATTTTAGTTTTAAATTTTAGAAAGCTGTAGATTAAAAATTTTACAATCTTTTGTTTTTACAGAACATATCAATTCTATACCATCTCTGGAAAACATCGTAAGAATTACTAAGAAACACAAAATAATTATCAGGCAGGACATGAGATGTTCAGACATATATTCAAGGACTCTGATGTCAACAGTTGAGGAGCTTACCGACAGTGTTGGGTCTCCCTCTCGCAGCACAGAATAGTTCTTTTGTTCAGAGATGGTAGTAAAAAGAAAACACTTTCACAAGATTGCCAGTCTGGATGAGTGCTCTCCCTAAGGTAAAAATGTCATCTAGATTCATGTACTGCACCTGACTCACTTCTGATAAATTAGATTTTAGCCTGAAAAGCAAAGGAGGAAGCCAAAAGCATAAACCTGTGGGCTGGTACACAGATGCCCAAAGAAAGCTTCGTCTTCTGGAAAATACCTCCCTGATGTCAACAGGAGAGAAAAACAAACTCTCAGTGTATAAGTCATAGCAGAGACAAAGTGAAAGTGCTTTAGTTTTATCACTGACTTTTGATCAAAACAGCAACTTAAACTAAAACTACACTAAATTTATTACTTTTTCTATCATGTTTAATATACACAATGTGATCTCAGTATTGATAATTTCTTCTTAGTGTCAGCAGAGCATTCTCTTCACAAATTTATTGGTAAACATGTCCAAAAAAAAAGGTCCAGAGTGATGCAAATGTATTTGATGTAGGTATCTGTGTTACTTTGACATCACTGGAAAACCAACAGTACTACAGCTCCCAACTGTTTGATCACTCTACTGGGTACCATGAAGCGTAATTGATAAATGTCAGACCTGCTTTGTACATGAAGAGTTTTTACTGTGAAACATCGCTCTTTGAGCTCAGGACAGAGTTAATTAAAAAGTTGGTACCAAAGATAACATCCTCAGCAGGCAACATCTATTGATCTCTTCAGCAGCGAAAGAGAGAGAGATGAGATTCTAAAAGGTACACATAGAACAAGGCTGATTACCACAACTTTTTTCCACTTTACATGCTCAAGATTGGCTACTACAATATTAGAAGTGTAAATAGTAGCAAATTATCAAGAAACAAAAACAAGCCAACACTGCTGTTTCTCTGTGTTCTACTATTGCCTTTCAAATTCTCTATAAAAATATTAATTTCTTTAATATGTTTATCTTCTGGTTTGTTACCATGGTTATTAATTTCATTCAGAGATTGGAAATTTATTGAAGTCTTTCACTGAAGCCTTATACTTTTTCTCACAATTAATACTGATGAGTCCTGATACGTTATTGCATACTTTAGCTTCTCTTTACTTCCTTATCCTGTTCTACCATTTAGTACGGATCTGAAGAAGATAAGCAGATATAATAGCAAATTCTTCTGTAGACTGTGCTATTTTACTTTCAGGAGATACAAAGAAAGCACTTTTATAAAAAACTTCTATTTTTGCACTTCTTTAACAAAACTTAGATGTTGGTATCATTGTTCTGTGATTAAAAGTTTGAAAGAGCTGTAGAACTACTGCAATGAAGCTTTAGAAACGATGGATCGTATGGTTAAGATTAATCTCTTCATTTTTTAATTGTTTTTAAAATCTTGCATGTTTTTCTGAGTGAGAAAGCTACTCTTGTCTTGTGGTCTCTTGCTGAACTCACTATTTTTTCATTCCACCCAGGAACATCCAGGGTTACTGGCTAGCACACCGCATGCACCCTCATCGTGGGCTGCCTGTTTCAGCTCCTCTCCTTCAGTTCAGACAGAGTCTCTGTTCACTCCCATGGTACAAACACAATGCCATGTACCATTTTTTTGGAAACACCTTTACTCAGACACTGCCCTCTTATTCCATGCCCTCAGACTCTTTAATAACGCTCAATTTAAGAGCAGTCTTAGACCTTAGCTTTCAGATATTTTCTCATTTCATTTTATTATTACTACCCAGTTATAAACCAGACAGGCTAAGAGGATGTAAGCAGCGCAGTTATTAGGTCTCTCCATTAACACTGGCAAAGAAAGTCCTAGAGAAGGTCATTTGCTGTCTGTGTTTGAATTTCCAGAGAGTTATAACGAATGCTTTTACTTTCTGGGTCAGGCAAGTTAACAGCTGTTACTTGAATGAGGTGGATCAGGGTTCAAAATAAATCCTTCTTCAGGGAGAGCAAATAGTGCTGTTTGTTATGGTTCTCATTCTTTTCTGGTTTAAAGACGCGTTGTTGGGATCTTTTCAAAAATCAGATGAGACCTTCCATCTGAGAGACCTTGTTTTCTGTACTGGCCCTTCTTGGTACGACCAGTGTGGTGCTCTATTCTCTTCTCCAGTCAAAAAATGCTGCTAAAGGCCTATCTTTTTATAGCGTATTGCAATTATTTTACATGGCAGGATCTTGGAGCAGCACCATCGCATTTTAGCACTTATATTAATCTAAATTAAATTAGCTATTGAGCCTTCCAGCTGGAAATCCCTTATTATCAGTGACTTCCTGTTGGAATTATGGCGTAATTCAGATGAACAAAAGACCAACCCAGAGCCCAGAGCGTTAAGCTTGTTGGGTATATCAAGGCCACGTCAGAATGGGAAAGGAGTGATCAGCCATGAACAACATGGCTAGAGGATAAAACATGAAAAAATTGATCTTTCTTATAACTTAGTCATTGCATATTCATTGAATCAGGGGACAAGGGATCAGCATTTCTTAGGATCAAGACTGTTACACAAGCTGCCTTAACTCTTTAGCATGAGTTAGCTCAAACCAAATAAAAACCCACAGCTAAAAACCATCATATAGACAAAGGAAAGAACATGGCCTGATTGATGCATCAAAAAATAAGCAGACAAACCCATTTTTAGAACATTCCAAATATTGGGAGGGGGTCTCTTACAGTTTTCAGACAGGGTAGAGAAACTCTTGAAAGGTATGTGAAGAGATCAGCTGGCAAAGTAGATAAAACTGTTGCCTAGATAGCAGCAGCAGGTTACAGAAACTCTGTCTAGTTATGGCTTGGAAAAAAACGACTATCTTTGTCTCCTGTATTGGGTTTGGGTGAGCTGGAGTTAATGTTCCCTAGAGCAGCTTTTATGGTACTGTGCTTTGTATGGGAGGCAAATAAGACGTCGGTGGTGTGGCTGCTGCTGAGCAGCGCTCGCACAGCACCAAGGCAGGCTTTCCAACATCTTCCCCCACCCACCCAGTGAGATGGGGTGGACAAGATCTTAGGAGGGGACAGTCAGGACAGCTGATCCAAACTGACCAAAGAGATATTCCATACCATGTGACATCAGCTCTAGTATAAAAGGGAGAGAAAGGAGGAGGGGGCTGGGGTCATCCCTTTGTGAAGACGCTTGTCCTCCGAGCAACCGCTACGCGTACCAGAGCCCTGCTTCCTGGGAAAGGCCAGACATCGCTTGCCGATGGGAAGCAGCGAATAAGATCTTGTTTTGCTTCGCTCTGCACACAGCTTGCTTTTTGTCTTTTCCTATTAAACTGCATTAATTGTACCCTACAGGTTCTTCCCATCTTATTCTCTCCCCCCTCGTCATGCTGAGGGAAGTAGGGGAGAGTGATAGAGCGACTTGCTGGGTACCTGGCGCTCAGCCAAGGTCAACCCACCACATCTACATAGCATGCAAATACATTACTCAAAAAGAAAAACTGTATCAGAATTTCTCTCACATTTTTCTGTTATCTCTTCCTGTTGCTAAAAATTATGGTTAAGTGATTTCAAAGGATTTTCACATTGATTGTGGGTTATATGTCAACATAGTGATCTTCGCTACATGTTTTCTATGTCCTCTCAGGCAACGGATTTTTTTTCAGTGCTGAATCTCACAGAGTAATTTCCAGAAAATGCAATCTTTATGGAGCATGTCAGGATTTTTCTAGTCCCCTCGTCAATGCTCTCAATTACTGACCATAAATAATTCCATTTATTATCTTCCTTGTGCATTTTTTAATTCCCTAAGGCTATGAGTTCTAAGCTTCCGTGTATTTACATGCATCCCAGGGGTGTTATTTTCCAACAATGTTGCTTCAATTTTTATTGTTATGCATATGATGTAAAAAAAAAAAAGTCATTTTCTCTGATCACTCCAAAGCTATCTGTGCTTACACTTTTGCATTAAAACTCTGCCATCTACAACATCATCTTTTTTTCCTTAAACAAACAAAAGACTAAAACTCTTTTTACCAACTTTCTTCAGGTCATATGTTTCCTTCTCTCCTATTTATATTTCTTATGATTTAATATCGATTTAAAGAACACCTCCGCCTGTGAATGTTGGATTTGCTGGTTGCAGTTCACCTTTTAAGTGATCAGATAAAGTATATTGCATCTCACCATCTTAGCAATATCTTTAAATAACTGCCTGACACACATTTGAAGACATTGTCACCCCCATGCCTTTGCACGATATAAAATTAAAGGGATTGCTTTTACTCTCAGGTCTTGGTTAGCAGAACAGATCCATGGATTACAATAGATCAACTGGGTGTATTAGGCATACTGAAATCCATTGATGGGACTTCAGTACATGCTATCAAAAATTCCATCAGCCCGTGCCTTTGCTTTCAGTAATATTTGGCTAGATACATGAAGACATCATGAAACTAGGTGATTTTTATTTGTCAGAAATCCTACTTAATCATTTTACCCCCTCATTAAAGGCATAATCCAGCTTTGCCTACTAGAGATAATGTAGAATCATCAGAAAAGGTAAACATGTTATCACTAATACGCATGTTATCAGTGATAATATGCATTGCATCACTAATAATACCCACAATCCCAATCTCTTTACATAGATTCCATGTCAAAACCAAACTCAAATCAACACATATGGTACTTTTCATAAACAAAGGATGCACACGTATTTTTATGTATGAATTTCTAAGAATAAAGTGCTAGATCCAGCATTTTGAAAAAAAACAAACAAACAGAAATAAAACAAACTAGCCTTAGTATTACTGATTTAAAATTCTAACATAAACTGAAAAATCAAATAATATTTACTTGCATCATATGTAGTTCTATTCTTAAAGAGGATACTAAGAAAACATAAAACCAGGTACAAGCAAATTGAAGCTGAAGGATAATTATTTAGCCTTAGTGGTTACTTGAGGTAGCAGATACGCTGATTGACATTTTCATCGTGATATTGCCAATTAATTTATAACGGAAAATAGCACCTTCAGCTCTCTAAAACAGAAAATCAAAAGAAAAATGGAAAGATGCTATACAGTCGTCTTCAATTTCCTTTTATTTGTTCTAGTACATTGGACATACCCTGATTTTACTTTTGCACCATGGCTATAGTGAAATTGGGCTAAATGATGAATTTTACTCTGAAAACGGACATGATTGCACTGCCTTCTACACATAGAAGAAAAATATTTGTCACTTTTGATACAAACCGCTCACTTCATGAAGCACAAAAACCCTTTGCTGCTGAACTGCAGAATCAATCTTTTGCCCTCTTCCCAGTGATTGTGCTGTAATCAGTTTGATACCTGACATACACAGCCTACTCAAGGTGTTGCATAATAATCACTCTCTTTACTTCCAACACTGGAAAAATATTTGAATTCTGGAAATAACTCATTTTTGTTGAATTGCTTTTCATATTTCCATAAAAGGTAATTTTTTTGCCAAGGAAATCTGTCAAGTTAAGAACAGGAGAATATGAATGACACTTCTAAAAGTCACTACATCCAGTTACATAAGTGTACCTCACTGGTTTAGTGCATTTTATTCCTATTAGCTTTGCAAAATCAACATACCAGTGGGAGAAAGGAGCTGGATTCCGGTTAAGACATTTGCAGAACTGCTAATTACAGTCTAAAAGCAAAATTTTTATTATTTATGAACTGTGAACTAGAGAGAATCTATTTGACTCTGGGTTTGCAAGACTGCCAATTAGAAATAATTATATTTTTTTCTTTTTTTCAGATAAGAAAATATGAACTGGAAATTACTGAGTTACCATAAATTTGGAACACAATGGCAGAGTCTTTTAGAGTGACTTCTTCATAGCATCATTTATATTTATTTCTTTCCCTAGGAAACAAGCTAGGCACTGTGTCTATAACCAGCACTTCTTGAACTGTGAGCGTACTCCAGCCCATGCGCCCTCGCAATTCTGAAATTCTGATTCGAGACAGCAATGTCAACCAGTGCCTGCCAAGATAATGCAAAGGTAGCTGTGCTAACTATACAGGTATCAAAACAAGATATTTTAATTCACAGATCTAACTGTTTAGATAACCACCTCGCCAGCAAAAAGACCACAAGCTTACACAAGCAGGCCAAACACTCAGAGCTTGAAAACAGAGCAAATCCCATACATGCTATAAAGTTATATGCTGATTTTTTCATTTACTGAAGCCCCTATTCAGCTTATAGAACCATCCATGTGGATTACAAGGTTTTTTGAAACATGTTTCAAAACCTTGAAGTTATATTTTGGATGCAGATGTATTTATTACTGCTAAGTCTTGGATATTTTTCCCTTATCTTACAAGGGAATTGCAATAATTGCCACTCAGAGAATGACATGGAAAACTGAGCACTCTCTATCTGTTGCACAATATGTTCATCTGTCTACCACTGACAACGTATTAATGATAAAAGAAAAAGCTTAACAGAAAAAAATACAAAAAAGTAGATGTGCCTACTCTGAGCTGCACATGGATTTGAAAAGAACACAAAAGAATAACATGTAAATGTATCTGTTACAGCAAATCCATTTCATAGAATAAAGTTCTGCACCAGACACTACTTATTACAGGGGGTATTCAGAGATGCAATAACATTTTAAACACCAGGAAACACCATAAAGTATTTCAGAGAAATGTAATCCACCCATAATGCATGACTGGATAAGAAAAGCTAACTGCACATACATAATCAATAATGTGGTGTGTGCCAGTTTAATAGGATATATAAAAGCTTTATTTTATCTTCCAAAGTTTCACTTTGAAAAAAACAAAAAAAAATGAAAAACAACACAACTCAAGCACTCTTTTGCTAAGCTTACCAAAGTGATCATTAAACATTCTAATCTCAGAATGATGCCATATTTTACAGAATGTAAAATAATTACTGCATTACTCTATTTTCCAGAACTTCCCCCCCACATCATTTGATTAAGCATTATTATAAAACAGATTTGGCAATTAAACTTAGTGCAACAAAGAAAGAATTTGTAAAGGCTGACAATAATATGTGAGCATTTTTCTTTTGCCCCTAAATTCCATGGACTACACAGTTCTAGTTATCATCTGGGAAAATCTCAGAACTGTCCACCTCTTAGTATGTATAAGTTATTACACGACAAAGTTAATTATTTAAAATACCATCTTAAGGGACCTCTGCCCCACAGCCGCATACCTACAGAGTTCTACAGGAACAAAAGTGAAAGAGGAAAGGCTGTAAAGCTCCTCCGGAGCCTGGCAGTGTCACTGGGAGTTTGACCTTGGCTGGGAGCCAGGTACCCACCGAGCCACTCTATCACTCCTCACTGAACTACTCTGTCACTCACCACCCCTCTCCTCCTCTAATCTGGACCAAAGGGAGAAAGTAAGATGAAACTTGTAAGTTAAGACAATGACAGTTAAATGAAAAGCTAAGCAAGGCCATGTGTGGAAGCAAAAGAAAACAAAGAGTTATCCTCTACTTCCCATCAGCAGGTGATGCCTGGCCCATATGGGATGCAGGGCTCCAATATAGATGGCAGGTCTCTCGAGGAGAAATGAATGCCTTCCCTTGCCCCTGTCTTTCTAGCTTTTATTGTTGAGCTGACATCCTATGCCATGGAACAGCCCTTTGGTCAGTTTGGGTCACCTGCTCTGGTTCTGTCCCCTCCCCAGATCTTGTCCACCCCATCCCACTGTGGGGGAGAATGTTGAAGAGACAGCCGTGGTGCTGTGTGAGCCCTGCCCAGCCATAGCCACAACATGGGTGTGTTAAACGCCTTTGTAGCTCTCAATACAAAGCACAGCACTATGAGGGCTGCTATGGGGAAAATTAACTCCATCTCAGCCTGATCCAATACACACCCCCAAGCCATTACCTACTGAGATGAAGAGCTCCATCAGTAAGTGGTCAGGTTCCAGCCCTACAGGTCTGGGATGCAGGTTAAGCACCTGAGTCCATGAGATTCACAAGCCCTGTTCCTAAGAAGAATAATGGCTAAAAACAGCTTCCTTCTCTTGAGGACTCCACTACTGCCTGGTAATTCCTGGGAGATATGCTGCTTCTACAGGTATGTTTCTCAGAAAAGGAAGATTAAAGAAAATGTACCTCCCTTGATAAGTAAGACAGGAGATGCAGTGGGTCCTTTCCTGCATCTCCTCTCAACTGCTCTATGGATACACCTACATGGTGACTGATCAGAGGTTATGAACGGCCCAAGACAGAATAAAAACATGTACAGTGGTCTCGTAAAATGATTTAGGGGATTTCAGAATCTGGGCAACCTGTGTCAATTCTTTTTCATTTCTGTAACTGACAGTTTGTGCCATATGTCTGCTGGACAGGAATGAAGTCTACCACACAAAAAGGCAAAGAGCACCACTATGCAACACTCTACTACACAGAGAACTGGTGGTTGATTTTCTGACTACTTTTGATAACTGAAAAATTATCATCATCATCAAAAAGAAAGACCTGTGAAAGTGATAGTAGTGTTATCAAAAAGACTCTAATTAGACACTATGTTCTTGGTGGCAAGGACAGTTAAGTACAGGAACAGATGGGCTCTGGAATCCCTGGGATTTCTGACAGGCAATCATCCAGGCTGTTAATTGTCAGCACACCCCAACAGAGTTTGGCCAAGGCCAACCAGGACACTCCCACAAAATGCTCAGGCGTGGTTTAGGGGATTGCAAGGACTACGGATCATTCACAGTTGGCAGTATTGGTCAGGCAACCCTGTTTCAAGAGAGTTTAGCCACCTGAATGTGAGCCAGGCAGTACCATTTCATCTTAGGAACAGACAAAAGAACCTGGCTTATTTTATATACTAGTACAAATGCAGTTTCTAGAGTCCTTCATAGCCCAATTTTCCAACAGTTCTGTAATATGTTCTATGCTGTTCACTAAGACGCAGTCATAAAGCAACATTAAGAGAAAACTCATTACATGAATTTTGAGAAGAAATTATTCAGCTGCTCAAAGAAGCAGAAATTGTGAAAGACAATTAGGCAGAACAAGGAGTAAAGTAACTTCTTTCACCTTTAGGTCACCAATTTAAACTTGATTCAGCTCAGTGGTGACTGGAGCTGATTACCTTCTGAAAGCTTTGCAAGATAAATCACATGTCTTTGTCAATACCTTCTCATGAAGAAATGTCAGCATCACTAGACTTGGTATTCTCTAATGCTATTAATGTTAATATTAATCAGGAGAGTGACCAAAGATTGAGTTTTATAGCCAGCACTAAATTGTTTGCAGCTGCAGTTAGAACCCCAACATTTCTTGATGTCAAAATAACTTGGGGTCATCTCTAATGAGGTGAGGTCATCTCATCTTATTAGTTTACACATAGAGGAAATTCTCACATTTTATTTTGAGACTGGGCTCTTGTGCTCATTTAGTGCTAGTCCCTCCAGGTTCCAAGACACAGGAGTATCTTGAGCTATGACTATGAGAAGTCAACAGTACTGCTACTTTTCTGCTACTATTTGTTTTCACCAAATTCACTTTAAAATTAACCTATTTTAAGAAGCCATGTAAAGCTGAAGGAGATGAAATTAGGAATATAGTATGGGGAGTGTTAGGAAACAGAAGCAGTAGTGAAGACTTCAAAACCAGGAAGATAGCTTAGGAGGGGTGAATTGAAGCATACGGTATCAGAAAAAACAGGAAGATTCTAATTCCTGAATAGACACAACAGTCTGGCTATTTGAATATTCTTTAATACACACAATTTAAAAAACATGGGAAAAAAAAAAAATCGAACAGCAATATCTTAAGAGAGTAAGTGCTTCAGCCAAGGAGGACGATCTGAGCAGAGCAAGAGTTACGGGAAATACAATGCAAAGTTGTTTGGGTTTGAAAGGAGTTAATATTATCAAGTAGGATTTATTTATTAAAATACCTTGATTTCTCCGGGATTTCTTCCTTCCTCCTCTCTAGTTCAACCAAAGTTCCTGTTGTTGCTGTTTTTTCAGAACCAAAGCACATTAAACCATTTCCTTCTGTAAATGCTGAGGTTTTGTAGATATAGGAGTAAATATACTCTAAAATGGAAAATATTAACAAAAGATGAAATCTACATCCAGCACTGAGTGTACCATATGAGTCTAACAATGGTATAAATGAAACAACGAGAACAGCAGATCACGGAATTCTGAACATGAAGCGCTTGAAATTTGAGTTTTTATTCTCTTAATGAACTCTAACTTATTTTATTAATGGTACCTGCAGTTATGGACAAATTATGCCGCCATAATTTGCAGCTCTGAGTGATCCATAAGTGTATTTCCTGATGTTATGAATAGCAATGTGGCAGCAACAAATTCTTCTCACTCACTTTGTTCTCTTCCCACTCTGTTTGTTCTAAGTTGAACACATTAAAGTCTTACAGAGGAATAAGGTGAATTTGGCTAGATGCTCTGGGACAGTCTGTCCTCCCAGGACTCCTCCCCTGAGGTACAAAGTACACAAGGCTTCAGCAGAGGATGGTAAGAAAGTAGCAAGAACAAGGGCATAAGTGATGCTGTAGAAAAAGTAGCCTCAGGCAAAAGTCCTGCAGTGAGAAAGACACAGCTGCCAAAGTATTATCCCTAAAATACTATGGAAAAATTTCCTATTAAATTAAGAGCTAGAAAAACTGTTTTTGTTAATGGCTTTTCCTTGAAAGGGAGCCGCACAATTTCAACCCTTTGGGATAAGAATGAATCCCATTGTAAATGCACTCAGCAGGAAGTACATTCTACTTGTAAGCTCCTGAGTACCCTGGGAGGTTAACCTCCAGTGACGGCTCATCTAGGGGCAGGCTGAACTTCTCGAAAGGACTGTGAAAGACTGGAACCCTGCTCAGCTCTCTCTCCACAGACAAACTATTTAACCAGAACATGTAACACCACCTTTGAACAAAGAGTAGTGGTGCATGTCATTTCCATCTAAGGGGGAATCAAAGACTGGAGAGGGCCAGAAGTTGGGCAATTGCACAGCAATGGAGTTTACATGGTAGCCACAGGCCAACACTAAAGGCTGTGATAACATTTTCCTTCTGTCTCCATACCACATAAAGCAAGAGCTGCTGGAGTAAATTTTAAGAACAATACTTCCTGGTATGATTGCCCAACAGGCAAGCTGCTCTTCTTTCAACAAGAGCACTGGTCAATATGCTGCACTGGAGCCAGAAACTTGCCCTGCTACCTGACTAACAGCCAGAAGCAGCAGGGCAAAGAGCAGTGCAGAGGAGATTTATTTTTCCTTTCAAGATCACAACAAGAGACAATGGTCCACTATTAACATATTGCTAAGTCTATATTACCAAAACCGAATGAGGAAATCAAATATTTCTTCTCTGTAGGATTATCTGTATTTTCTTTAAAGAGAAATCCCTACTGTATCTCATTTTGTCCTCTCCAGCAGGCTGCAGTTCATTGAAAGGCTTGAGTTGAAGGGACCTTAAAGATCACCTAGTTCCAACCTCCCTGCCATGGGAGGGGACACCTCCCAGTAGAGCAGGTTGCTCTGAGCCTCATCCAACCTGGTCTTAAACACTTACGGGAGTGAGGTGCCTACAGCTTCTCTGGCCAACTCATTCCAGTGTTCCATCTTCCACATAAACATGGGGAGATATATTTTATCATCTTGTTCTCCTTGGAATCAAGAAGTACCATTTTTTTTAAACACACTTCATCGTTTAAGTTGTATCCAAATAAAGACTAGATTTTTATTTCAGCTAATGTAATAAATTGATTTACTTTCATTGACTCCATTAAAGGCTTTGGGTTTGTTACACCAGTTTCAGATGCTAGCTAGGACAATGTGGAGGGTTTTTCATAATGCAGAATGAAAACTGGGCTACTGTCAGATGGAATGACCAAAGCGCTGGATATTGTCTTGTGTAGAAGATCAAACACAGAGAAATTTGAAGCAAAGAGCCAGTAGTATTTCACTGGTATTTCAGCAGACTTAGAAATACAAGGTTTTCTTCACCAAGAAAGTTTCCTGTAAGAGTCTTAAGCTCAAGCTTAATGACTTGAGATCTGTGCAGGCAATACAGTCTTTAGGGAGACCAGTTAAACTACAGAAAGCAAAAGGTCTGATGTATTATTTATGACCTACAGCAACCACAAAGAGCAGCACTAAATTCTTGTCACCTGCAATAGGACTAGATGGCTGTCCTAGATAATCTGACTAACAGAGGAGGACACAGAGTAAGATTTATCATTTTCATGGATGAATTTAATACTTATTAAATGAGACTGCAATATAACTGGGCAGACTGAGGCAAAAATGGAGCCAGGTAAAAAGTGAGCTGCTTCTTCACAGCTCCTTGCTCCTACACAAGGAGCTGTGAAAGTGTGACCTCCACACACCTACTCTTCCAGACCAGCAACCCCTTCCAGCAAACTGCTGCATGAACTGAGCCATGTAAAACAATGTGGTAATTCTACAAATTAAGCCAAACTACAATGAGACTAAATTAAGTTTCAATTGTGGTGTTGTTTTGAGCAAAGATTTGATAATAAATTTACAGAAATAAAAAGCCAGAACATAACCTACCCATTTTATAGTCTCAAAACAGAATAAAATAATAATGGAAAAACACACAGCCAGCATACTGAAGAGCAGGAAAATCTGTGTTATATCCTAATGTTCTGAAACCAGAGGCTGCCTTTACAGGAAATTTGATGGGTGATCCTTGATGTCACTTCATCAGTGAGGCTTAATTACTACCTTACTATACAGCAAAATTCCAGGCAGAAGCATAGACTCAGTCAAGTTCTTTTCTAAGTCTAGTCACTTAAAATAAAAAAAAAAAATAAAAAAAGGTGAAATCCTAATTGCACAGAAGTCAATGTCAAAATTCCAGTCCTTTCAATAGCTCTTTATCCAAGGTCTTTTTAATACTTTTTCATATTTTTTCATCAATTAATGCAATGGCACATTGCATTATTTCATCTCAAAAGATTGCCCTTTCATTCAAATGATAACATACAAAACTTGCAAATTATTAGAGAAAAAGAGTGTTTCTTTTTGGTATATACCATATATCTTCTATATGCAGTAAAGTAACAATGTTATCATATTAAAGGTTATAACACTGTGAACAGTAGTGAATGATTCTACCTGCAATTGCAAAAAGATTTTTAGCATTTTTTTATTAATCTTAAAAGATGCTACATATAGCTTATGCCATTTAACAGCTTATAAGCTTTCAATGTGAAATCATAATATATCAAAAACCAACTCTCACATTTATTTTTCATACTAATTTAATCTTTTGGATTATTTATAAACTGTAAAAAAAGTCCCATGAAGGGTCAGTTTCTTTGATACATTCCTAAATGTTGGTCATCCCACGTTCAGATAAAACTATGTTTGTAGAGAAACATAGCAAATTTAAAAAAGGGATTTTTTTTTTTTTTTAATAAAAATCATGTTCCTTTTAGATTTAAGGGAGTCTTCATTCTAAAGTTTAATCATCAGGTTTTCTTCTGGGATTAGGGACCTTTCATTCCATTCTTACAAATTATGTTTATCAAATTACAATTCACACACAGCTTTTCATAGCACATAACATTTTTCCCCCCACCACAGCAGAATTTAACAGGAGTTTATATGAACTTGTTTATGATAGTGTTCATTAAAGATTTACATGAGCGGTCTTAAATTAAAAGTCTGATACACGAGAAGCTTAGAAAAAAGTTACAACCTTCACCAAAAAGTTACCAGTAACTAAGTCCATAACATAAAGCAATTATTTAAAATAAATCACGTATCATTAACACACTGCCTATGTCATATCTTAACAAAAGGTACCTCAAACTGATACACTAAAAAGTCACTTAGACACTTCTCTGAAAAAGAATTCAGATTATCAGCCAAACTCACACACATTTTTACTTAAGGTAAACATTCATCATGTCCCTATTCCAAATGACCGTGTGAAAACAGGATTCACAGAGCCATTGAACGTTTTCTATAGCAGCTTCTCCTGTTCAGCAGGAAAGGTACTTAAATCTAGTCCAGAAGTGGCATTTGCAACTCTCAAATCAAAAAGGGGATATGCACCATATTGAACTTAAGGGCAACCACCAGGGCATCCAAAACTGAAATATTTTAATACTTTTCCCCTGAACACTACAGTACACAAGTCCTTTTATACTTTTAGCTTAGTCTCCTAACTATCTAAAGACCTTTTTTCATATTTTTCAGTAAAAGAAGTACTATTACATTGAAGTGTCAGAAATAGTATTATTAAATTATGTTTCTTGTGTCCTTTACATGACTTAATGCTATTGGCTAAGATGCTGCATCCTATACAGACTTAAGTGGACTATAATAATGATGTTATTCAATATAGTGTGTGTGTGTATATATATATCTATATTTCCATACAATATGTGACAGGGTCACCATATTCATTGAGGGATTATTCCTAACAAGAGAAGCAGATTTGTCCTATGTCTAGAGACCAAGCATAAAATTAAAAATAATTGTAAGTAGGATGCCAGTAGCCATATTTGGGGGTTGGGAAAGCATACATCAGTCATTTAACTTCTTTCATTAATGAGTCTGCTTCTTTATTTTCTTAGGGCTGTCTTCTGAACTTCACTTACAAAACCCACAGGCTACACCTTGACATTGATTTATAAGTAGAATGTACCAGTGAAAACCAAAAGGCACTTTCTTTATAAATGTAAGATACAGTATCTTCAAAAAATGTAGGAAAAGCTCCTGTTTTTTTTAAAAAAACAACCAAAACAATGGACTTGTTTCTCCAGACAGTAGAAAATGGACCCAGAACATTAAAGGACACTGCAGAGTTCTTTAAACCTTTTCCTCACACATTTTGGATACCTCTAGTAAAACAGATTTTTTGAGTGCGTTGATGAAGTCTACTTCTTACAATTTCACACAAAGCTGACATGGATGAGCTACTCTTCTAGCCACGGGGCTGGGGAACTCATAGTCAAACCATTTCATTTTGCTTCCAATTCCAATACTCCCAACAGTAGGGCAATGGGGAATGCAGGAAGTGTCAGACCTAGAAGAGAAAATATACACCTATATGCTGTGCAGTATCTTAAATATATGTGTGAAAGAGTACAAGTACACCGATCAAAAACAAAATAAAGAGATGGAGCAACAATCAACTGAAGTATAAAATCCTGCTGTAATCAAAACCCAGGTGAAATCATGTTGACTGCACTATAGTGTCACATAGGAAGAAATAACTAATACATTCACTCCTGAAAAATCAAATACCTCATTCCAACATTGTTTAATAAATAAATTTTCCTGTCAGCCAACATTTACATTATGTATGAGTTGTTGATACAATCAATCAATACAAGACTTTTAAGCTTGATAAAATGTTCTTTAAAAAATTAAGTTGTAATTGGAATTAAATCATTTTTTGAATAGCAGGAAACTTTTAAGATTTTGTACTTCATAAAGGTCCAGAAGAAACTTTCTTTCCAGAAGAAAGATGACCTGAAAAGACAAATCTCAGAAAACAAGAGGCTTGGCACCCACCGAATGCACACTAACCATTTAAATCTTTGCTGAATTCTGTGCATTATAGCACGTTTTTGTCCTTAATTAGGGAACAAAACTCACATCGAGCCTCATCTGGGATCACTACAACCAAGGGTTTCACTACAAGTTCTGAGGAAGAAAGGGCACACCAGCATTCATAACATTTCCTCTTCACCTGGGATTTATAGTTTGAAACTGCCTCCTGACACTGAAAATAGTAATAAATCAGGGAAGAAGAGGAGACAGGAAAGTGAAGAAAAACAGCCTTCAATATTCTATACGGAAGAAAAAGCAACTATATAAATCAAAAGGTTGACTTATCAGTATAGAGATTTTTAATAGATAAAATATCTAGGAGAGCATACCATATGGATCAAAGTGCTCTCCACATATGTTAGTTTTTTTCTTTTGAAAAGTAACATATGTGAGGAGATGCATAAGAAGTGATTTCTGAAGATCTTGTCTGGTTTATTTTTAATTAGAATAATATCAGATTTTCCATTTAACTGAAAAACAAATGACTGCTGTTGCTTCACTATTACTGTAAGTTATAGATTGATAGATTTGGAGTCTATTTTCTTTGAACATGAAAGCTGGACTCACGGGTAGGTAAAATAACTGCAAAAGAGAAGAACAAAGGCTACACAGTATGAAATAAGTCATAGAAGGCTATGTATTTATGTATCAGATTTATATCATTATAATTTTATTGGGCCTTTAGATTTTCACAACTTCAGCAAGCTAAAAAGACAAATAATTGAAGATATCCATTTAGAAAGTAAAAACTGTACACCTCCAAAAACAGTCGCTAGAAATAATTTTAATACAATTTTATTTATATATTTATTATAGATTTCATTATAATGTGTCAGAAATTGGGTCAGTTCTTGGAAAACTGTAGCTTCATTTTGTGAATTTAACTGAGTTAATTTGCTCAGTAGAATAAACATCTCCAGGACTGACTTTAGAACACTTTTGGTATTATTCTGACAGAAACTCAGAAACACTGCTGTACTCTGCCTCCCTGGAATATGTATGCTTTCTCTGTGGTGGTTTCTACTACAAAAAGTGATTATAAAACTAAATATATATAAAGAGAAAACAACCAATTTATTGATAAGACAGGAAAAAAGTATTAGACATTGATTTAATTGTACTTCACTTTTAGATTTTAAATGTCTACTCTGAAATGAAAGAAATCCTATTGCTAATGAACCTACCAGCAGAATCTGTCAGCCTCTAGATCTGCAAGTAGGTGGCCCTTTGTCATGCACCAGTTTCTTAACTGGAAGTGTTACTCACCTATCTTCTATCTTCAAGAAAACGCATTCTCATTATAAGCTAACAGTTCTCATTTACAAGTGCATAATCAGGTAATTTCTGCCAAGGGAAGGGTACTCTTTTCAGGACAAATTATAGCAAAGATATTACTGCTCCTGCTAATCAACTTGAAAAAGTCCTGTGTGCGCCAGGATGGTCTTGTCCACCTCAAGATATCATGGGTCTCTATAAAAAGATCTGGGTGCTTATGAGGAAGTCTCAAGAGATGTGACCCAGGTAGCCGTAAAAAATCTATTGTAAATCACAAATTATTTTTGTTTTCTGAAGAAAAAGCAAGATTAATTTTTAAACAAAGCAGTATACATAAATAAGTATTATGATATATGGAACTCCTGAAAGATCCTGCCTCAGGTACTCAGCTGAAACCTTAACTAGGACTGACGTGGTGCTCAGAACTATGCCAAGCCACTGCATAACAAGTGGTTGGTTTCTGTGAGCAACTGTCTGGGCCAGCACAGTTCCATTAATGTTTTACTCCATTATCAGAGAGCTGACATCTTTTCAGTAATTACTGCAGATGATACCACCTCTAGCGTAATTAAAGAACGATTATTTAGAGTGAAGTGAGCCAAGATCATCCCCATTCTCTGTTTAGGCCAAAGCCAAAGAAGGGCTTGTCAAATAAAATGGATGTTTTGCATTAGGGAGCAAAAAAAAGGGTGAGGTAAAGAGTCAAGTAATTTGATGGGCAACGCTGCAGTGGAATTAATTCAATATGTTCAATACGGTCAGTTCCATGTGTAGTAATATTGGACAGATGGGTATGATAGCTATGTACTTTCACTGCTTTCCCATTAGTGATTCAGTACTTACAAAGCAAACCTCAGACAGTTCCTGGCTTCATGCCCAGCGAGAGAAAGACTGGAAGCAAAACACATTAAACGCTCCTGCAAATCTACATACTCTGCAACCCTTCTGAAATGAGCCTCTTTCAAAATGACCCTTTGGACACCAACCAAAAAAATAATCATCATCGGAACATGAGCCTATAAACTTTTTGGATTAACGGTTAAATAATAATGAACAAGAACTGAAAGGAGCAATTCACTTTGTCTGAATACTAATGAGAGGGGGTTTGATGCATTCTGTGGTTTTGACGGTAACTGGGTGTAAGGACTAATTACATCTCTTACTTAAAACATAAATTGCACGTTTTAAGGAATTACTTAACAGAAGAATGGAGTTAATGAATGCATTCTATCAGACGCAGGAAGGTAAAAGATCACAGCTGACCAAAACATACGGTTCCTAATGCATCAGAGTTCAGTGTTTATACAACAAAGGTCATGTTTGGTCAATTGGAGATAACAAGTTTTCCCTTCAGGAGCTGATGGAAAAAGAGAGATTCTCAGACATACAGGGAATTATTTAGAGACAGTGGCAGTAAGCTTAGCTGATTGGACAGCAGAGTCATCTTTTCAGGCGTTTGCTCATGATTCCTCTAAATACCATCTGCAAAAGACAGGTAGGTTCCCTTATTCTGAAAAAAGAGAATGTCATCATCAACATTAAAAAAAATAAATAAATGTAAGAAGAATTATGATACTGCCTGCAATCCTGGATGCTGGTGGCCTTGCTAGAATAGTTAAGATTTTCATTGAACGACTGGGCTCAAATAATTTCTATTTACAGCCTGTCTAATTCAGCTATCGAGAACTTTAAGAGATAAAAGCTCACAACCACTGTTACTATTTGATCACTTAATTTTGGAATTTGTTAATAGCCAGACTCAATTCCATGATAGCTTCCTATTTTTCAGTGGACTGATTTTTGTCTTCTAGCTCTGTGAGTGAAGACATTGTGATAAGGACCTATGAAAGTTGTCTTTCTTGTAACAAAATACTGAAAAAGTGCAGTTTCCTTTGCAATTAAGCTTCCTGAATTGAAGGCAGGGCTTCTGCTTTAATTATAGGACAAGGTATTTTCAAAGATGAGAGACAAAAAAGGTTATAATTATGAGGAAGTGACAGATAGAAAAGATGGAAGGTAGTGCAGTCAAATGACTGTCTCCCTACTTTCCTCAAACCACAGCATGACCACTCCTGACACTTTTTGTGGTCCTCTGACTGCGTGATAGTTTCACACACATAGATCATTACAGCAGGACCGACAGAAAGCAGCCAACCCAGACAGCCCTCCAGCTCTGTGGCTGGAGCAGGCACAGAGGAGATGTTAGTCCCTATCTCTCTAAGGCAGAGCGAAGAACCGAACCAGGGCAGCCTCTCACATCATTTTAATCTCTCAGTTATTTCATAATGAGACTGAGAAGTGTCTTTTATCTGACATTCATTCTGCTCCATTTGCTTCAGGAATGAGCATCTGACTAAGGAAAACTCATAGAAGAATATCTAAACTGGATCCCCATGAGACACGGTCCTAAGTTTTTCACAGTGCTGATACTCAAACTCTTGTGGCAGTCTTGCAGGCAAGCAAAGCACTTTTTAGTTACCTTCAGTTTCACTATTGAGTGGATGACCCATTCCTAAATCTGGCCTACATGAGTTTGTGCTCTGTCAGGGTGACACTGTAGACTTTGAACGTGTCCTTTAAACTGCATAACAGAAAGACTGGACCATATATTCTAGCAGCTAAGCTAAGACAACCTCTAGGGGGTCACCAGTTGTGGACTTGTATAGTATGCTGCTTCTGAAATAACATTTCTCTATGGCTGCTGCTTTCAGTGAGCAAACAACACAACACAGAAGGCAAATGTGAACCTCTGGATGAAGATCAGGTGACAAGAGAGCCAAGTAAGCAGTTCAGTCTGTACTTGCACTGTCTCACAGTGAAGGTAGACATGGGATACATTTTGTATGAGAACGTTTCAGGACAACATTTGCAACCATTCAGCATTTTACATCTATGCTCTACTTAATGTAGATCAAAGCCTAGTGTCAAAGTTCTCTGCATAATACATGTAAACAGAATGCAGCTTCTTCAGAAGTAACACCCAATACATGTTTCTCTTGCATTTAATATGATTTACATTTGTTTATTTAAAGACACATCATGTATCTGATTTGTAACAGTACTCAGCAGCTCTCAGACAAAAAAAAACTCAAACAAACAGTATGACCTCAGACAAGAAATAAACATTCACAGTATTTTTTCCAAATAATGCCTTAGATACATAAGGAAATTATACTGCCCTACACAGGAAATTAATTTGGAGATCATGACTAGCTGGCTATCAATAAAACTTAGGATTACAGTACGGAAACTAAGGTGTGACATTTCTGACATGTACGTACTTGTTCTCATAAAGGTGTCACTATGTTTTAAATACAGAACCAAAATGTAGACTCTACGGAACCTAGAAGCCTGATCTTTTTTGTCAATCCCATTACCAAAACTTACTGTGGTAAACAAATTATAGGATATATTACACAATTGAAATGGAATGTCAAATCTGAATATTGTTAGAACTGACAAAGTTGAAAAGTTATGCTATAACTATACATACATTTTGAATTACCACAAAATCAAACAAATTATGACAAAATTTGGTATGAGAGCTCTTCCAACACCTATACTGAATCAAGCAAAGTCTCACATACATCCTTTAAAGCTCTCAAGATATGCAGTTCTCTAGCCTTCAAATATGGCAACAGTATAGGAATCATACAGCTCCATTTGGAAGTATTTGCTTTCATGATTTTTTTTTCCTAGATGAAAGAAAAAGATATCCCCAATGTTCCCTGTGATTATCACAGAAATGACTGACGTGAACAATTATTCACTGGGAATACTGCTGAAGTAGGATTCATAATGCAATTATCATCATCCTCATTTTACACATTGAGAATTCATGTGTATAAGGGATTAAACAATAGAAGTTCCACAGAAGACTCTGCAGTTGAAAATGCCTTGTTCATTACTGTGTTTTTCCACTTAATGCAAAGACCCTTAAATATCTGCCTTCCGCTTTTCATTTACACCATCTCTGGCAGGGTTTATATCTCAGCTGATGCCATCACTCACTACTGGAATACAGTTTTAATATCCCTAGTAAGCTGTTACTCAAAACTTCAAATCTTTGCTTTATATCATTTTTAAATTGCCAAACTGCTGAATCGTTGGTTTCATGCTTACTGTATCATTGTATTATAAAAATATTATATATAAATAGTATACTAAGTATTTCTTATTATTAAAATATCTGATAAACCAAAACTTAATTTCATCCAACATGCAAGATAAAAGACGCCTCCAAACTTTGTTAAATCCTGACCGAGAGTTTTCCAGGGAATGGAATTGGAAAGCTTATTTACAGCCTTCTTTTAAGGTTATGAAACCTTTAAAACACTAGCATTTTAAATGCAAGCCTTCAACAGCAATATAATCCTCTATATGCAAGTTTCTGCTTTATGTAATGCGAAAAGCGGATGTTACCTTAGGCTGTGCTTCTTATTTAAGTTCATACAGGGCTATACCCTAGAAGGGAGTTTCTTTTCTGAAATGTCAAAGTAAGAATAGGATAAGGGGATGACTTATTTTCTGCCTGATGCCATCTGATTCTGAATTTAAATGAGCAAAACCTCAGGAGACTGGTATTTTTTCCTAGAGAATCACACAGTCCTTCCAATGGGAAAATATTTACAAGTGAAATGCAGTTGGAAGAGAGTGATGTTAAGTACTAGTGTCATTGAAACTGCTTAAATTTGTTCAAACAGCCGTGCAAGTCTAAAATCATTACTCCCCTTTGTTGATCTTTTTTTGCATACTACATGAGGAAGTGCTGTCATTTACAGTGAGAGGCATAACTGGCTTATGAAAACCATTTCAGTATTTAAAAACCTCTATCAGAATCAACGCAGTCACTAGAAAACACAACTGACTCAGTCATTTCGGGCCATTTTAGCAGTTGGGAATTGCCCTCTGTGGTCACCTGAAGTTAAATTGGAGCAAAGTTGCCTCTTGGGACTGGATTTGTCACTGTGAATGTTAAAAGCTTAGGCACTACAAAGTCTCTGCCTGTCCAGCACACTCTCTAGGAGTGTGCCCTGGTGCACAGGTATAGGGTTGGTAGTGTAGAAGTCAGCAGATGAGTTTTTCTGTTACTGGTGACGACCAAGGCAGCTCTCTGGCTTGTAGCCAGATGTGGGAGAGTTTGTCTGAATGCCCTGACTCAATGCAGAAATCTCGTTGTAAGCTACGAGACATATCATTTATCAATAGTCATTAACTCTTTCTCATATAATTCTATATTATATTCATATTCTATTTGGGTAAAGTCACAGAAGAACTCATGGAAGATAGTCTTAAAAAAAAGACGTTATTCTCAGGCTCTAGAAAATAATGAAAGGAAAACGTTCTCCCAAAACCATTAGCTCCCTCTCAAATAACACAGGTGCATGTAGATATTGTTTGTGCAGTAGTAAAAAGAAAAGAAGAAATATTTCCAGTAACAGAACATCACTTAATGAATACAAGGCATTTATAAGGAGCTGAATTGCAGTAGTTGTCAGACCATTTTCAGGTGAAAATTACTATTATTTTTCCCTATGTTTCTAAGTTGCAAAGAACTGAAGTGTGTTGCACTTCTATTTTGCAACCACTTGGAATCATCAAGGAGCTTTCAGAGATGAGAGGAATTATGTGCTGCCTCATGTATTAGCAGCATAATTATCAGCTTAATCTTAATTCCAGTAAGATATTTTTGTGTAAGAGGGAAAAAGCTGCTAGCTTTTCACAACCCAGAAAGTGGTACTGCTGCCATCCCTCTCAGCTGGGAGAGGTTTATCTCCCCAAGGCTGCAGCTTGCCTGGGGAACAAGAGGTTTCAAGAGAGGCCAAAGCCACTGCTTCCAATTGCTAGAGTATATTTGCTCTAAAGCGTAACAATGATAATTGAAAAAGGACTTCTCTGATCACTAACTTAACAGAAATACTAACTCTTTTGGGGAACCATTGGTCACTGTGGAATACAACAGCATTTCATCCTCAGGCTGATGATCATCTTCGTACTTGAGATGTTTGCTAAATGTAAGCTGAAGAAAGTAACAGATTTCCATTTCAGTGCAAACAGCTACAGCAAACCAGCTGTAGTGAGTGAGAAAGTTGAGCAAAGGTTTTGTTTCCCATTGGAAAGTGTCTACTATCCAGAATGGTGGTCTTAATTCCTAGTAGATTTAAAATTCTATTATAGCAACCAATCATAAATATACTCTGCAAGAAGCTTCAGAGCAGTTTCAATCATTAAATACATATTTTATTTTTTTCCCAGCTGTGCAACTCTTCTAGCTATTAAATATTAAAACATTACTTTGCCGCTCAGGTCAGTTCCAGAAATCAAGCAAACTCCATAGAAACTATCCTAGTGGCTTTTCTGGGAAAGCAAAAGTCTAATATGAGAATTGAATAAGAGGCAAAGGGTCAGGACCATAAAGATTTCCTTGGACAGTGTTTCAGTTTGTTTACTGACTCCTAATACAGTATAGACGTGAGCCTACAGCATTCTGAATGCCCCTTAGCATAACTAAGGAGCTCTCCAAAGAAAAGTCCCAACAACTAGGTAGCAGAGGCACTATGGTAACAAAGATTAGTGATACTAAGGGTAGACTTGTCCTGAATCTCAACATCTGAAACCTGCCAGCAATTGGCTATAGGAATGCATTTCTTGTTAGGGCATCCAAGCTCCAGCACACAGCCATATTAACACAGCTATACAGTTTTTTGCTAAAGGACATTAATTAGATACAGTAAAAAGTTGCAGAACAGTGACCAGTTATCATTATTTTTCAATATTTTTAAAGTTCTTTCTAACTTCTTTTACTCATTCTGCCATATTTGTTGTAATTACTGTTACATGATCATATTAGTATAACAAAAGCTACTAAAAAGCCTAGCTTGTATGTCCATAAGCTGCTTTTAAGAAAAAAAGTTACTTTTTTTTTTCTCAATAAAACTGCCTAGTTCTATGTATTTCAATTTCCTTTCTATATCTTGACAGCGTATTCCTACTCCTCATGTGTAAGTACATAATAGTATCGGTGAGTCACAAGAGCAGTAAAGCATCAGCACAACTGTGAGGTTCTGCTGTTATTAATAAAATATTTAGTTCCTCTGCAGTGCTCTTCAAGTCCTGGCTCAATTATATCCCAATATTCAAATGTCTATTCATCCAGTGTAATTTTTTTTTTTTTCCCCACACTGGTCTTTAAGGTTGTACTAATACTATTTTAAACAAGTCATCACAGCTTTGGTGTCCACAATGAGCTTCAATGCAGAGATAAGCAGTATCACTTTCTTCTGAAATACATTTGCAGTATATAATCTGCATTGATATCAACTTCAAAAAATAAAAATCAATGGAAAAGCATCAAAGGGGTCCTGCGTCAGATATAATAAAATTATGCTAAATCAGAGCTAGAACCACCATCTATACTTCACTAATATATACAAATGTATTATTCCACATATCATACTGTACAAATAAGCTAGTTGAGTAAGAACTTAATCAGTAAAAAGAGTCTCTCGATTTAATTATTTTTAAAACTGGAAGTTGTTTTCCAGTGAAACAGGATGATCAAGATTCTATACTGAGGTATTTTCAATATTGAGGTTGAAAAGCAAATTCCAAAATACACTGTTCTGAATACATAAAAAAGGTCATTCATAACATCTTTAATATTGCTTTCACTTTTTAAAATCAAAATGAAAAGTTTAACCATTCCCAAATCAAAACACGTCATTACAATTCAATTTAGCATTAACCTCTTTTGACAATCAGCCACGGTGCCTTGTAAGAATGATAATTTATTTGCCTTATCCTCCTATATGAAATGGGCTCTTCGGCCTTTGATAATGAACTGTGGTGCGCCTTTGACTCTCTCAGGGTATCATTTGGTTCAGCAACAACAGCAACAAAATCAGCAGCATATCATGGGAATTCAGCTTAGAACAAAGTTCAATACAGACGAAAAAAAAAATATCAAAGGATAAGAAAAGAGTATCTTTAAATCCAAGAATTAAGGGCCCATTAGAAAAGTTCCAACTCCCACAAGACTTAGGCACAATAAATACAGCAGAACAGTGAAAAATATATTCAAGTTATTAAAATCCAAACTGCTGAGTGACTCTGATCAAAGGAAACACTTCAGCGATGCACAGAAAGTGAATCACTAATAGGCTAACAGCAGTTTAGCCAAAATAAAAGAAAGTTTCTGGATATATTCTACACAAGTATCAAGAAGAGAAAATAAATGGTCAGAAACATGCAAATCATCTGAAAGGCCATTAAAAATCATTAAGAATTGAATCCTACTGAGTTATTCTCATTTTACTTTAAAATCCACACCTGAAAAGACCAAGTAGAAGCAGATAACAGATAATTCTAAAAAGTTAACAGATGATATCTGATTATAGCAAATCCACAATGGGATCCAAAAAAAGGCCTAATCAAATTGAATTAATGACAGAGCACCAGTTAACAAGCAAACTGAAAACATATTTCTGCTTCAGTCCACCAGGAATTGCATTATGCATTGTGGCATATACAAAATATAAACCAGTTCTTTCCTGAGTAAAGGTGTTTCTCTGTGACCATGTCTCACCTGTACTGATTGTCTGCCAGTTCCAATTAACTTCAACACAAGAAGATGCTAAATTGAGGTTGTTAAAATGCAGAGCTACAGGTACATGCAATCCCATCCTCAGACAACAGTTCACATTCACTCACATTCAGTTAGATTACAATAGATCTGTTGGTACATGATAGATTTTAGGGAGACATTACGCCTGACAGATCCACGTCTAATTAAGATCTATTCCCAAACAAAATTATGGAATAGATGACATGCAACACAGTTGATTATTAACTAGAGGAAACACAATTAAGTTTGCATATTTCAAGTAACTAGAAAGAATAATTCAAAAGGAAGGCACAAGCTAAATTGAATAAAATTAACTAACAAGGGTCTTTAGTTACTGCCATAGAATTAGAATTCTTATCAGTATGTTCTTCTAGCAAGAGCCCAAAAGGTCTTGGTCTTATATTGTTTCACTTTTATTTGGTTAATTGGACAAATCCCATCTGATCTGCTCTCTGGTAAATGTCACTGATCCAGAAGGATCAAAAAGATGGAACTCCAAAGCCAAAGCAATCTGGATAACTTGATAAGGTACATACAATTATGTAACATCTACTTTGATACAGCCAAATATAGTTATACCTTTAGTATCAGAAGAATGGTGATTATGCCACAATAGAGATTGTCCTGCAAAGCAAGGGTTCTTGAAAAAGCTATTGAAATTCCCGTGGATAATCAGTCAGGATGTGAAATTTTCATCTGAATCCTTAAAACACAAGAGGGTTCAGATATATGCCAGGACAATATACATGGGAGAACGCAGTACCTCACTATGTTTTATTTATCAGAAAACTTAAGGTCAAGCCTTTGAGATCAACTGTTCATTTGTAGATGAAAAAAATCAGCAATTGGCTCAGTCTACCAGACAAAAACATCAGATTAAATAGCCAGAAGATAAATTAGAAACAACCAGACATAAGGTTCAGTTTTGTAACAGTGCCAGCATAGGGGCAAATAGAAGATTTTTCAACTTAATAATCTTAAAGATGAGGTTGTTTAGTTTTTTTCCTATGAGATCTGCACCAATACAAACAAAAATTAATCCCTGAAGTCAGACGAGTTGACAACAATACCCCCTTCTTTGTTGTGTAATCTATTACCTAGATGTTCATGTCCATCAGTCTTGGCGTCTTACATAAACAAATATTTCATTTAAAGATATTTTTTAAAACTAAGGTTAATTTTCAAACAGTAACTTTGAACAATTGCTATTACTTTCATAAAAAAATAATTTTTCTCTGCATTGTAACTTACCTGAAATTTTTTCTATGTTTCTTTGATTCAGTTAACAAAATTAAATATAAGCTACTATTACAAGTGTAATACTTTCTAAATTTATTTTTACTGCTAAAGTCATCTTTTCATCCTCACATTTTTCATCACAATATCACCTATCATTTTTGACATGACTTATAAAATATCAGCAATACAAACACTCCTTCACAAACACTATTTCTTATTGTGATGTGATTTTTATTTTATCAAAATGAAAAATAAATTATTAAAAATTAAATAAAAGTGATACAGGAAGAATATTTCAGGCAGCATTAGTCTGATCATAACATTCTTAGACTTAATTACATGCTGTTCTTCCATGTCACTTGCACATATTATACTGCCTTATCCTCTCCATTTTTTATATCCTACTATTAATATTTAACTATCAAATGTCTTTTACTAGAAGATGTTTAAAGATTAGATGGCTAGGAAATAACTATTCATGTAGCTACTACAGACTATATTGTAGTCCAGACTGGAAATCCCTGATATCTAAATAGCAAATCTACATACAACTTTGCTAGATACAGTAATTTAATAAGACTTGGGTTTAGATATTCTTTGAAATAGCTTAATTCAGTACCTTGGAATAATACTTAAAATATTAGATATAGGTAGCCCTATTAATTTCTCAAGTGTAGCACTAAATACGTGCTTGAATACTGCGTTGAAATCTAAACCTAAGCCCACTGTCATCTCACATATCACAAGATTTTGGCCAGTTACGATGATTTCATTTATAGATTTCATAAAATAGTAGCATCTTTCAAACAGACTGTGACTCAAGACAGGATTAGCTTCTCTGTAAGTCTGAAACGAACTGACAAACCTACAGTATCCTAAAGTGAGGAGGATAACAGGGTCACTTTCAGCTCTGTAGATGTTACATTCGAGCTAGTCCCTTCATTGAAAGTGCTAAGGAGCTTCTGCATAGCTAAAAGCACATTTCAACTGTTCTGACTAAACATGCAAGAACATTCCTCCGGTTTCACAGAGGCTGTATTCCTTGTTTGTGAGGTGAGGGAGATGGTAAATCAAATCAGGTCGACAGCACTGTTTGGTGTCTTTCCGATTCATATTAAAGAAATAAATATTCATGAACCCATCACCCTCCCCCTAAACACGGCTTCTGCTTTAAATGATGAAAGTGCTTTCATTTGTTTCATTGTCCTGCTATAAATGTTTGCAGCTCCAATGTGAAGTCATGGCTTTGTACACCAGTCCTACAGTGCCAATGTTGCAATGGTGACAGAAGTCAAATGGGAGCCAGAAATGGACTTCATAATATGTTAATTGCATTGGAAGCTTTCAAAAGTGTTAATAAAAACAACAGGACTATAATCTAATTTCAGCAAGATACTACTCCTTGGTTTATTTCCTTCAGAAAGTCTGTATTTGAAATAACCCTCTTCTCAAAAGTTACTTTTAAAAATTACTTGGTGTTTAGTGATGGCCTTTCTAAAGCATCCATACAGTCACCCATCTAGCTCCTCTTCTAATAATTCCATTTACATTTGCTACAATACTGGCAATCAAAAATTAAGGCAATTTTCTCATACTAGTATTTACATCACAAGAAATGGCTCATCATATACAATACTATATCTGTAATCAACAGTCACAGTACAGTAGCAGGTGACACAAAGCTCCTTGGGAAAAAATGAAAATGAAGGAACAACAGACACAAAATCCAAAGGGAATCAATCCTAATCTTGAGAGTAGAGGTTTGGGTTCAAAGAACTCAATCTAAAGCTAGCTAAAAAGATAAGGAAATAACATTTCAGCAAAACTAATGCTGAAACAGTCACATGATTAAAAAAAACCACCTTATTTGGGCAATAATCTATAGGTTGTGTTTTTTTTTTTAAAAAAAGAGGTTTTTTTACAATATTGGGCTTAAATACTTGCACTTGGCCTAAGGTTGGTGGAAAAGCATATTGCTTAAAGGTTGAGAACCATGTGCTCCTCAGAATTTAAAAACCTCTTATGTTTCCTATCTATACAATACCATAAGAGATTCATGCTGGAGAAATATAGTACCAAAAAGGTTTCCTTTTCTTCTCCCAAATAAACATTTAAACCAATCAAGATGACAGAAGGTGCACATTAGACAATGTTTCCACCACTGTAGAAAAGCTATTGAAATAACAAGATCCAGATGTTAGACCAAAAAGAAGTTTATCATCCTCAGAAACCCTCAAATTGCGTCTGATGTTTCATACAAAGATTGTCTAATTTGCTAATGTGCATTTTCTTGCTATGTGAGAGAAAAAAGCACACCTGTCAAGAAACCTGTTTTCCACATGCATTGGAATGACATCCGTAGCGGTCGAACGTCAGAGAAATCCAGATACCATTAAACTATTTCAAACGTGTCTTGCTTTGTACAACTTCCTCTGGAAATCATCAAGGTGTACAGAATAAATATGTCTAATTTATTTATTTTTTTTTTACAGCATCTCTGGTTAGATTAAGGGGAGAAAATTGCTGAGGAAGTTTTCTGAATAATGAATTCATAAGTTGTTTTACATATTTCAATTTTCATCTCTGGGAGTTTAGAAGAAACTGAATTCCTAGGTACAGCCACAGCGCTGGATCGTCTCCTTCAATAATTAAGCTCAGTATCACTTGTGGTCATCTACTATATATATATGGAATGGCATCTTCAGAATTTTCCTGTTGAACTTTTTTTTGTTATTGTCTGTCTCCGTTTAGGGTTCAGGGCAAACTCCACAGAGCAGAATTGCTGTGCGCCCCCTCTCTCCCTCCCCCTTCCCTCCCAAGGGAGGACATAAAGGGAAAAGAGAAAGGAAGCGCCTCACACCAAATTGGAAGTTAAGACTATGAACAAAATTTTATAGGTAACAGATAAACAGGGAGAAGGAAATATTAAGGGAAGGGGGATATACAAAAATATACAAAACCAGTCCTGGGATGCCGATGGATTGTGCAGAGCACGTGGAGCCAGGCCTAGCCGAGCTAGATTGCGGTCCCACAGCAGCACAGGCCGAGGGACGGAGAAAGGAAGGGACGAAACCCCGAATTTCCTGTCCTTTTATAGAGTGTGGAAGGGAAGGGGCGGGAATACCAGGTGTTCGTGTGCCCCCCCCCCCCAGTTTGTTAACTCTTAAACCACAACATCATCATAAAAACCCTGCCATAGAAATCTAATTCTCTATTAAATCTGACAGTGTAATTCTGAGAATCTACTGATGAGTCCCATTTTCTCTACCAAAATTCATCTTAATCAAGGTGAATTTTTCTAGTGATAATTTGCAATTCTCTAGCTTCAGTTTTAAGGCCTGAGGAAGAGGAGAAAGAAAATACCAGGCTCAGTAATGACTCCTCAAAAGCGTATCTTGCAGTTAACTTGACTACTATGTACAGAAAGTACAGCAACATCTGGTTCTAATAAATTGTTAGATGAATATATTATGCTTTTAATCAATTATTTTTATCACATCATCTACATATTGCAATTAAAACTATGTCCATTGCAGACAGTAATAAACATGACTGCAGCTGTTAAGATTTTATGCTCCAAGAAAACGGACAGTAGACGAAATAAAGAAAATTACCCAGAGACAGATTGATGAAGGCTCTGATTTTTAAAAAGAATAAAAAAATCATGGATTATGCCAAGTACACGCAACAGTAAAAAAAATAATAATTGAAAAAAAAAGGTAAAGGCAGGGTCCTCCTCTTATCAAATGACATCTCTAGTTGTGAGTGATGGAGTTTTGAAACTTTCAGAACTTCATTCTCACAGCAGCTGCATTATAGGCTTATTTTTCACTGTAACATAAGAGGGACTATTTCCACCAAGACTGTATCTGATGATGTGAAGATCTTCTCAGCAAGATTCATAGGGTCTTTCTGTCACTGAGATCTGAACACACCTTTTTTTTTTCTTTACCCAATACAAAAGTTCAGAGTAGGAGGCTTCTGAAGAAGAAAGCTGATACAATACTGGAAATTAAGCACTACTTCTAATTACCATAAGGTATATGGTTTGTCATATTAATACCTTTCTTCTCATAAAAACCGCTGAGATCTTAAACTTTAAAATGCAATGCGGGTATTGCACAAGTGAATTATTTTATTTATTTTCCATATATTACAGCTGAATAGCAGTCCACTATAGTTATGGTTGAAAATTGCTTACTATTTAATATAGGGCTGTTCTAAACTCTCCACCTGCTGACTCAAACACTTTAAAATTACTATGCTTCAAGATGGTGGCCAAAGTATTGGGTAATTTGGAAAACTGGTTCTTAAAACACAGGTCAGCTCTCCCCTCAAATGAGTTTGTATCATTTTTTTCTAATTTTTTTCCCCCCACAGATTCGGAACTTAAATGATGGTAAATGACATGTATTTTCCTTATATTGGAAGACATGGTATAAAACAGTCGAGGTGAACATTTAGAATCAAGGCATGAGAAAATGATGCACAAAATAAAATACACCTTTCAGTTAACCCAGGAACTGTTCAACTGAGGTTTGTAACTTTTCAACACGGCTGAGTAGGTGGTGATGATGTAACCTGGGTGATGGGATGTTGCAATCTATCAGTATCAGTTTTCCAGGAGCACTGTGCCCATACCTTGCTCTTCGCCTGAACCCTGCTATGTTTTATCTGAAACTCAAACTTATTACTTCAACATAATATTTTAAATAGATGATTTACTTGAGAATTATTATAATGAACATTCATTAGTTATAGAGAAGATAAGAAAATGGAGACGTGTGTTTTGCCTGATTGAACTGAGTCTGGCTAAGACAAAGGCAACACTGTGTCCCTTGGTCACCTATAGAACTCAAGCTCCCTTGCTCTCATGAATTATTCTGCTTTTTTAAGCTCTCCAACAGCTTGATGGTGGAGCTCAGATACAGAGAATGAGGAACAGAGTAAAAGAATTCAAGAATAATACGTGATGAAGCAGTAAGAGGCCTGAAGTGTTATAGCTTCTTTGCAGAGTAGGTGTAGGCTCTACAGAGTGGCGGCTCAGGTAATTCCAGGTAACAATTTCTTCTTGCTGGGAACATTCAATCTTATTTTTGTAAATTCAGTTCCACAACTGAGGAGTAGATAAAAAAAAAGAGAATCAACCTGTAACTCTTCATCACTTCTTGATGAATCAAAGTTCACTCTTAAAAAAGACACCTAGTCTAAAGGCATTCACAGTTGCCATTGTGTGCATGAGCAGTCAAGCACTGAGCTGTGTGTGACCTTCCTGCCTTTCATGGCAATGGAATCAATTTTCAGATTCCCTCCTCAGAGCTAACCTACCACTTTAACCAGATGACTGAGATGAAAAGACAAGGAAAGTTTGCTGATTCCACAAGACTGATGCAATACATCTTTACACAGCTGTGACACATAATACAGAGGTGTCATGATCTATCCTGCAATGGTTCGAAGCTAGAGCAGGGTAGATTTAGACTAGACATTAGGAAGAAGCTCTTTACTATGATGGTGGTGAGACACTGGAACAGGTTGCCCAGAGAAGCTGTGGACATCTCATCCCTGGAAGTGTTTAAGACCAGGTTGGATGAGGCTCTGAGCAACCTGTTCTCACAGGCGGTGTCCCTGCCGATGGCAGGGGGGTTGGAACTGGATGATCATTAAGGTCTCTTCCAACTCAAGCCATTCTATGACTACAATTCTATGAGCACACCAGGGGCCCATGAGAGATAAGGGTGAGTAGCTGAGGGCAGGCATCCTTGGTGCACTCCACTTTCCCTCCGAACAGGATGTAGGAGGTGCTGCACTTCCTGATTTAAGGTTCAAACAGAGCTGAGGTTATGTGTCAGACTTCCCCTCACTGCTGTTAATACTACATTATCAAAGTTTTGGGACCCTTACTTTGTTTAGATCTTTTTCTTTAATATATTTTTTAACTCCACGCAACACTGATCAACAATTAATTACAAAGCAAAATATCCACAGAAACGTTTCTTATTAATTTATACTTAATTACAGCAATATAATAATTAAGACATCCAGTAAACTGACAATTCACACCTATCTATGAGGAGAATCAACAAACCACTACAAGGTCAAGATAAAGTGACAACTTACTAGTATGTCACTGGACTGCTGTGGCTTCGTAGAAGAATGTAATCCCTAGTAGATAATTTTCTTGCTCTACTAGTCTGAAATTAAACCTTTAACACAATTTTAATATATTTTTGTGATGTGAGAAAAAGTGGTGTCTTATGTTTGCAGAGATAAGAATGGTTTAACAGTGTCTGAGCCAATACCTTATTTTATAAGGTTTAACTTGTTTCCAGGATCTCATATAGGTTGTGAGAAAAAAAAAAAAAGACAAATGCTTTGTATCTTCATTAACAATGCTATAGTCAATTAGAGTTGCCGAGTCATTTATTTTTGCAATTCTAGAACCCAATTCTGCTTTCTCAGCTTATGGATCTACACTCAGAAAATACAAATTTCAGTAGACACAGAACCTGTATTTTAAAAAAAAATTAAAAAGATCCATATATAAGTGACTATACATATGATTTTTTTCTGTGTAAGCAACAGAATCACTGAAACAAATTTTAAAAATCACAGACCTACTGAAACAAGATAAAAACCACAAAAGAAAATGTTATACATATTTCAGTGATCTTTTTATCCAAAATACAAGGGGAAAATTAAAAAGATATTAGTAACAGAACAAAATTCAGGTTATACAGAACAAATTCCTGAAAAATACCTTTATCTTTTCTTATTATGTAATGGCTTTTTCTGACAGTATATTCAAAACAGCATAACAAAGACTACTACTAGAATATTGTATTGTTCTTTAGAAATTTTTTCTAAGTCATCCTGACATATAATACACAGTAGGAGTTTTTAAATGCATGCTCTTAAAGAAAAACAGTGAAAAGAAAATTAATTTGCTACAACTATAGAACTATTTTAATATAGGATTGTTTCCTTTGTTCTTAAATCACTGAAGACCATTCGAGCATAGAGAAGGTAAGACGAGACAACAGAAGATGAAAATAGAGGTAACTCTGCTGTGAAAAACTAAAGCTCTGCAACAATTCTACAATATTGCATAAAATATTATAGATACTGTCATATTAAAATACATTAAATCCCTAATCATGATGAAGCGCTCTTTCAGAAAGTCTTATGTACAGGAATTTATTGTATAGAGGAACTTATTACCTATTCAGTTAGATCCTTCCAGTATTTATTGCATTATTGTTTGCTTGATCAGTCAATGCAGCTACATTCACAGTTATCTGCTAAAGGCCTTAAGGTATCCATACAAGATACTTAAAGCTTAGGTTTATTAATTTTTTTCCTAATCTCCAGAATTCTTCTCCTATTATAGACATCACGATGTTTAAGAAAACAAAAATACTAAAACAGGAGAACTGCACTGAGGAATGAGAGAACTTAAGAATGTAGCTGCACTGGACCAAAGCAGAGGTCCCATCCAGCCCAGGGTCTTGTCCTTCTCAACAGTCAAAAAAGGCAGATTGTGGTGCAAACACTCCCTCTGTCTTCCACTGAGCTAAGCTAAGACTAGGTTGGCATCTGCCTGATTTGGGAACTCCCAGTGCTGCGGACTCCACTGCCGTTGCTGTTAACAAGGGCAGACCCTCAGGACAGTGCTCTGTTCTAGGCATCATACCTTTGGTCTTTCCACAAAGCAAAACTCAAATAGCTCAAAGCATTCTACCACATTCTTCATTCCCAGCGCCCATGGTCTGATCATGTCTACTTTATTTGCACTTCTTGATACTTCTTTCTCTGACAAGATTACTTCTAAGAAATGCTCCTTTAGTGGAGACATGAGCTCCATGTTCTCAGCAAAACCCCATGGTGCTCTACATTCCCGTGCTTTGGGAATTACTGAGCTAAAAGGTATTTTGAAAGCTAAAGAAGGACATTCCAAGTTTATGACTAATGTTGAGATATTTTAGATTTAAATACCCAGATCTTTTCTTCAAGACCTACCTTGCAGGCAAATTGCTGGTGCATACTTTAAATCTATAGTACTGAGAAGAACTCACTGCTCGGCATCATCCATGAAAGATACACAAAGTTTGCTTGCTGCATCTGTTGTCACCACATAAAAAAAACTAGAATATTGCAATAATTTCAGTGTGATTAAAAAAAAAAAATCACAAAATATGAATTATTAAAGAAGTGGCATTGTTGTATGACAGTAAAAACATTACTGAGTATTTCTGCATTCCCAGTATTATAATTTGAAATCTCTAGACCAGACTCTTAGCTACTATGTACTGAGCTCCAATATCTAAGAATTTGGAGAAATAATCCTTCTTCAGGACAGCGTAAGAACCCCCTTATAAAAGGATTTTATTTCCTTTTAATTTCTACAGGAAAATCCATTCTTGCTGTGATCATCCACTGCCTTTAGAGCGATTGCATAAGTAAATGACAGTTGTTCTTCAATGTCTGCATATTGTTTAGATAATGACAAGTGCAACATTCCAGTCAAGGGGTAATAATCCAATTGTATCATATTATTTCCTCGGTTAACTATTCTACTTGGTTTTGCAAAACAACCAGTAGGAGCATTAAATTGCATGTGGCAGAAGGAGAGGTTAAGTATTACAGAACAAAGGGATTAATGGCTCTATGTCAGCACTTACAAGCCATGAGTGGAGAGGGGTTAAAAAAGCACCTTTCATCCTGTTTTACTGAAATAAACACTTGATAGTGCTGTTCATTTCAACTGTTGCTTAAAAAAAAAAGTGGGTTTATGACTGAATTAAATCTGAAGAAGTTATTATGGAAAGAATCTATGTAAGACCCAGACTTACATCTTTAGCCATACTGTTTATTTTCCTATACCGCAAAAAATGGTATGAAAATAGTACTGCAACCAAATCACATCATGCATGTGACAAACAAGTGGTAACACTTTGGTACTTTTAGTGAATGCATTACATCACTTAGTACATTCCCTTAACTTTTTTTTTTTTTAAAAAGCCAACACTGCAACCTTTAAATCATATCCTGGTATTTAGAATTCCTGAAGAGTTGTTAGCTGGCCCTCTTCTGAGCAGGAAGTTGGACTAGAGGACCTCTGGAGACATCTTCCAATCTGATAATCTTATGATTTAGTAGCTGTTAGGAAAAAGGCATTTCGCCTAAGAAGCAATCAAATGAATTTATAAGATTGAGCAGAAAAATAGAATAAAATCCTAATGGCTAGTTCCTGGAGAATGAAGTGACAGGAAGAACAGAATGAATAGATGTAATGCATTAGGACTACAGCAACTTTATAACCATTAAGCTGAGAAATGTTTATTTACAGGTTCCACAGCACTGCCGTAGAGCCATGACACTGTACTTCAGCGACCTTGTGAAAGAAGAGGATTATTTCTAAAGGTGTTTTCTAAAGGTGTTTAAAGTAATAGAAACTGGTAACATTTCTAAATGAGTTTTGTATTCATATTGATATTCTAGAATTATTTATTATGCTAGTCTATGATTATTTGTGTTCATGTTTAAGCTCAAGTACTGAAACGTTGCCTTGGTTTCTCTGTAGACACTCAATCGGCTAAAAGAACTTAACAGCAACTATTTTAAATTATTCATTTTCCTTTAATCTTTCCTTGCTTTGGAGAACAAACCAGAAATAGAAGCCTTCAACTTACAATGATCCTCTAAACGATACACAACATGAATTAATGCCACTGGCAATACAGACTTTTTTTCCAACCATGAGCACCTTGAGAGGTCAAAGAATCAGCAGCTCATCTCAGAGAAACATGAAGAAATTAAACTAGAAAATGTTGAGTTAAAAAGGAACATAGTAACTGAAAGTTCAGACCAGATATTACCTGCTTTGAGAATGGCATAATTGGAAAAGAGATGTCAAAGTACTAATGTATCAAAATTCTGTTGTATGAAGTTTATCTCACCAGAGAATGCAGAATATTTAACATTTCCTCCATGGATATATATTGCACTTACTGGATGATTGCAATGAACCTGTTCTGAGACTTCAAATCTGTAACTGCAGTTCAGCAGCACTCACTACCCTGTTTCCACTAAAATCTCACCGCAGCTTTCTTCACTCACAGGTAACAGAACAGTGACATTAGCAAAATGAAGACTTCATGTTAATCACCAGCTCTCCCTGTCAGAACTATAGGTATTTTTTTACTTCGGTCCAGTATCTTCTGCTAAAAACGTATGTTTTCCCCTGTTGACTTCTAGTGGACTGACATGGGCTCTTCCATCGAGAGAACTGGGCAGCTCCCACCAGATAAACACTTCACATCTGTCATGGCACTAGAGACCAAGAGGCTGATACACCTCATATACATCCACAACATAAATGGCAGAATCTTCCACAGAAAAGTCGAAGAATTCAAAAACTTATCATACCTGATGAGTTCTATAAAGATACATTCTTCAAACTTTGTGTCAGCAGGTGAGAACATCAGAGCTGCAAAACTTCACAATGTTGTTCAAATACCCTGCTGAACATGTTCAGGTGGGAAAATAGTACCATGATGTGAGATGAAGGTAATAAATAGAAAGGCTGCCTGTCTGAAAGGAAAAGTTGGGACTGTTCTACTTTTGCTCAGTCTTTCCACGTGATTTACATCTAAGAGTATCTATGAAAAACCCTATTGCTTTTCTCTTTGATCTAAAGGTGTCAAAGAAGCATCTGTTATAACACACTGCTTATTATTTCAAAAATCTGAATTTCCTTTGAATGGAAAATCAGATAGAATGACATCTTTTTTTAATGTATGACAAAAGTGCCTGTATATTAGGAATTAAGGAGATCAAGACAATTGACAGTAAGACTACAAAGGCCTGGTAAATCAATAGAATGAATGAAATGTATGAAAAGGAAAAAACACCCATCATTCTGATTAAACAAAGCTGGCAGTTAATACAGTAGGGAAGAACAGAATAAGCCAAAACACAATAAAAAAAGTGACTACATTATTAAAGAACAAAAAACTTTTTGGGTATCAATTAATGGACTAAGATCATTATCCCAGCCCAAATCACAGTATTTATTTCACTTGTAGGAGTCCAGAGAACAAAAGAAAGCCAAATTTGTACAAAGATCAACAGAATGAGTTCTTGTACAACTGGATTATAGGACCAGGGAGGGTGTACTGATGAAACAATGAAGAATGAACACAAGAACAGAGACATCACCAGCACATGCCAATATGCAGCAGAGAGGATACAGCATCACAAGCAGTGACACTTTATGAAGCTTAACTATCAAAACATAAGAACACTCATTACACTAAATTTTAAACAGAAAGCTTAAATGAGAGCTCATAAGATACCATCAAAACCAACTTAAAATTCTTCCCTAACATCCTTTGGTGTCCAAGATGTTTTTCTGAAGTACTTAAAATGACTCAGAAGTTTTAATTCCATTAAGAGTCACTGGAGAAAGGTTTTGGTCTCAAAAGCCTATTTCTAATCCACTAAAATTAGTGCAAGTTTGTAACTGATGTAATTTAGAAACAAAAACAAACTCTGAAGATGATAGCAATGTTCTTCAGGGAACCTTGCATATATATCCTTACATAGAGGCCCCATGACAACTAGGATTAGAATACTGGGGTGTTCACATCACTCCAGTCACTCAGTGGAGTAAATACCGCATATTTTCAGCTCTTATTCAAGTGAAAAATAAGAAAAATCCAAAACCCACAAATTCACCTTCCTAAATTGGAATAAATTTAATTTGGAGGGCGGAGGGGAAAGACAAGTAGAAATAATTGAGTGTGAACATTTTTTATCATTCTCATCTCCTTCATTTTGTATAAGTAACTATTAAGATGAGCCCACTTTAAAAAACTGTCTTCATTGCACTGCCATGGCTGTTTGACACAAACAACAGATACATCTGGTTTCCCCTCATACTTCCTCCATTCACTTGATCCACATGCTGCCTGTCCTCCACTGCTGAGCAGTCATTTGAAATGTGACCTAAAATTGAACAACCTTCTTTGAAAAAAGCCTCCCCTAAAGCACTTTCACATAAGTATAAGGAAGATAGGTTTTTCTTCCATTACATCAAGACCTGGATAGTCCACCTACAAACTAATAACCATTCCTTCCCATGGCAAAATAAATAAACCTGGAGATACCAGGCAGAACATTCCCGGGATAATTGAAGATTTTTTTCCCGCCTGTACATTTGTCAACAAGCAGGATTATTGAACAAAATAAGTTTCCTTGACAGAATGATTTCAGCTTTTGAGAAAATGTATTCTGTCAACAAGACAGAGTAAGGACTTGACAAAATAATATGTCTGAACCACTCAAGTGTTTTGAGTTTTCTTCTCAAGCATAACAATGAAAGGTTGTGTGTGTGCGTACAAAGTCAAAAGTAACTCTTTTGACATAATATGCATGTTTTCTTCTCAGGCATCAAAAATAAGGTCTGGCAATCTCTCTAATGTCTTTATATAAAGAGCTATGACCAGAAACTAATGTCGTTTACAGGGACTGACCTCAGGACATTAGAGAAAGTCCCTTCTAAGACAAACAATTAGCAAAGAATAGAGCAGCAAAACCAAAGGACAGTAATGGCCACAGAATATAAAATCTTAATCCAACACAAAGCAGAAATATTTGAATATTTCCCAGGAAGACTCTTTAGGCTGAGCAAGGTAGAGAGTTAAGCTCTTGGCCTAAAAATTGCCTGGAGGTAGTGGCACTCTTGTCTTAGTCACAACTCTGTGCTCTGTATCGGAAGCCCCGCAGCAGCAAAAGAGCTGGTAAACTTTCACATCAGTCATAAAATTCCTATCTAAAGCTGAATTGCTTTTTATGAAAATATTTGCTGGAAAAGCTATGGGAGAAAAAGGAGAAAGGCAAAGTCTCCAAGCATAGCGTTTCTAGTGTTACTGTTTTCATTGAATTCAGTTTCTCAGTAAGGGATTTCCAGCAGCAAAAACATCCAGCTCAAATATCTGAATCGAAGTTGAGATTTAAATATTTCATCCTTGTCCCTACAATGAGATCAATAGTGGGTGCTGATAATTTATAGAGACCGATATAAGAGCACAGTGATAGAGTCAGCACTGGAGAGAAGCTAATAAAGAGGTGAGGACAAAAAAAAGGAAGAACATTATCCACAATAAGCTTTGCCTGCACTGGAATGCAGTCACCACCACTATTTTTCACTGGGATTCATGCTGCTGGATATATTGTATTTGCTCATGAGTTCCAGTGAGGGGAGGAAAAGAATAAATAAAATCATAAAGCAGGCATTACATCTGTCAGGTGTAAACAGGATACCCCCCCCATTTACTATCTTTACAAACAACATCCCAGGAAATTACCTTTCATGATTGACTTGCCCAAAACAATTTTGATACTTAATGTGGAATAAACTTCGTGTTTATTTCTGGCACTACAATGACCAACAACTTATTTTAAGAGCCTCTCTCCAGACTCTCAGCTACTTGTCAAAGGTTACTGATTCCTCCACTTCTGCCTTTGTTTTGACGTTAACTGCATTTCCTATTGGCCACATCCAAACCTGCCTTCAGATTTTGTTTAAAGTCTGATCTTTTTTTGGCAAGTTCTGTGTTTGCTAATGAAGCAGTCAAAACCAAAATGAAATATGTCTTTCCAGAGATAATCTGGCTGTGGTGCAAGGCCTATTTATGGAGTCCTTGGTGTATTTTTCATGTCTTTGGCTCTGCTGAAATAATTGGATCAGGTAATAAAATGATTACAGGAACATGTGGCATCAAAATCCAGGTACAGTGTGTTTGATCATTGGGGAAGAAGTCTTGATATTAAGGGGTTTTTTTCAGCAAGCTTAGCAAAGCCTACCTCTTGATAAAGTACTGGGACACCATTTTAAAAGTGAAGCACTGGCGTAAGTGTCTCAGCTTTAACAGCTGACTACAATGAAATTAAGTCTCTCTTTCTGGAACAAATCCATCATAGATTTAAAAATCCTCCAATGCATCTAGCATTAAAAAAAAAAAAAAGTATGTTGATAGCAGTAACAGAAGGCTTGACAATATCATAATACTGTCAAATCGTTGTAACATGTGTCACGCTATATTTTTACAATTGCATATGATATACTGAAGAAAATCCAGTATGTGCAACTGCAGCGCTTGGCTACATGAAGTGCTAGTGACTGTGCAGTACCGACTGTTGTGGAGCAATGACACAACAAACGTATTCTCCATACTACATCAATTTGGTTTTTCTAGTTTTCCATCTTTAGTTGTTTTTCTTACAGGGTGATGAGTGGGGGGTGTGGGGTGTGCACATGTAGGAGTTTCATGGGTTTCAGTGCTACTTGTGAGAACGGGGGTCTTTTTTTGTTCTGCTTTATGTTTTCCTTCGTCCTGCTGGATTAGCTGGACCAAATCAAATGCTAAAATGAGAATGCTGCACCAGTGCTCAGAGGTAAGAGGCCATGGTCATCATATTACATAAATAAAATGTAAATGACTTGCTGGAATTACTGCTTTTATATTGGACTTTCTTGTAACAAAATGTTGTATTTAGGGTTGCTTTGATGACAAAAAGTTCAACACTAACTTACATTTTCTGTTGAAAGGCTAATAAACCTTTGTGTCTCATGTTTCTGTGTTCCCATATGGCATACTGAAAATTCTGCTGATACATCTGGAGGAACATAAGTCAAACATCTAACACCCACATTTCAAGACAAATAGAATGTGAGCAGAGAAAAGTTACATTGTCAGCAGTGAATGACTGAAATGGTCAAAATGCAAGAAAAACAGAGTCAAAATAACACATCCAAAGAAATCAGTGAGGGAAAATCTCAACAGTTCACCAAGCTTGAAAAAGACCGGAGGCTGTGGGGGTGCTGTGAAGCCACCATCAAACCAGAAACCAGCCGGTCTTTACTGAAAACAACAGTTTTGGTCCAATTTCTGCTCTATAGTTTGAAAAAGAGCTTTCAAATTTAGGCTCAACTTTTAAAAACAAAACCAATTCAGCTTTTCTGTGTGATACAAAATATCATTCCCTGTTAAATAGAAATCTGAATTAATGAAGATGCTACAAGTTCTTCAAAAGCAGAGTGTGCAAATCCATGCAAATATACACATACACACCAACATACATGTAAAAAAGTGAATGTATGTATGGTATATGTGTCTGAGGGTGTATATTCACAGATGCATATACACACAGAGCGCCCTAAAGCAGATGTTTGTATCTTCCTTCGAAAGAACATGTATAGATCAATGAACACATATCTAGAAAGGTCCTTTTCTGGACTTTATAATTCTTCCTGAAGTTTAGCATTCTGCAACTACTTTCTTAAAGTAAAAAGACCTGATGAATTGCAAATTCAGTAAAAGCATGTTATATACTATTCTTGCATACAGGATGTGACATCTAAATGAAAATAAAAGGATTTTTAAGAATGTTTATAACTTTTTACAGAAACATTTTGAAGCTTGTTAAAATATTAAAGAAATAAACACTATAGAGGAGCACTAGACTCCTGAGCCAATTTTTTGTAGTTGCAAATTTCCCCTGAGGTCCCTTAAGTGGCACTTCGGCAGCCTATGTTGTTAAAGCCCCCAGGATCCGAGAATTTAAGATCAAAAGATCTTTGAAAGAACAGCAGGTGCTAGAAGCTTTTAATATATACAATGTAGGAGATATTAATAAAAAAAAACAAAAAAAAACAACAACAAAAAACCACAACCACACAAAACCAGCCAAACCTTACCCAGCTCACGAATCCCGTGAGCAAGTTAATCTTTGACACAGCCTCGAGCTACTTTTATTACAAGAAGTTAAGCAAAGAATAGCGTACAACCTGCCACATACCAGTTTGAGATGTAGAGCAGTTTGAACTACAGCACACATTAGGATCTCCATGAAAAATAAATAAGAGCTTTTCAACGTTTTCTCCTTAAGAGGGAACAACAAAGGATACAGACACAAAAGTGAATATTAATCTTCCAGTTGAGCTTTGTACTAGGGTATGCCACAGAGCAAAGGGAAATACCACGAGCTAGTGCAATCAGTTAGTTTAGACTGGCACATGGGTGGCTTCTCATCATTTCAATCAAAGGCTGTGCCTTACAGGATCAGACTATTGGTGTGTGTGTGATCCTCCCCAGGAGGCTGACATCGCCACACACTTTACATCCAACCAATTGTGTGCTTTCACACAGAAGCCCTTTGAAAAGTCCATTCTGACTGACTGAATGCTTCCAACTATACATGCCACAGTCTGAAAATACAGTGTGGCGCTTCTCAGTGTCCTTCTATTTGTTTTCAATTTATTTCCTTTAGTAGTCATAACATGTCCCTTGATTTTCATACACGACAAAAATTCTCCCCCAGCACAGTACACAAAAAACGCCAAACCAAACTTGAACAAAAAACTCCTCTGAATCTTATCAATTTTAAAACAAACAAGTAAAACTCAGAGTAATTGGAAATGCAAAGCTACAAAACCAAAATAGCTTAACAGTTATCTATGAAAGTCTTAACAGACACATTCCACACAGACTGAATTAATTATATAAAGTATTCTCCTCATACCATAGCCCTGCAGGGCATGGTAGGCAAAACTGCATATTAACAAATAAATAAGGTACAATTTCTCCAAGGTGTACAACAATCCCTATGCTATCAGTAACTGTTTAATGTACTTTTTCCTTTAGTCTAACACTGAGTAGCATCCATTACATGTCTATGCTGCAGAGAGAAGACACCTACTGAGGATTAGTAGATCCATAGCAGGATTTTTCATTACCTGTAAGGAATAAAACAACTGACAGAAAAGTAAATGACAAAAATGCTCTCCAATAAGAGTGTTTCGCCGAGTGCTACGAACAGAGGAAAACAGGACATCCATTCAAAAAAGGGAAACAGTTACCTCTTCTGGATTATACAATATCTCTAACGTTATGTTTACAAAATTTCTACATATAATCAATATAAATCCTATTCTTTTACTCCAAGGATAGAAAGATTTGCATGCAACAGTCCTCTGCACAGCCTCAACATGACACTGAAAGACATCAGTCACTATTTTGCCAATATCTCTTCCTCTAGAAGAGAAATTGTTTTTCTCCAGAAGTTAGGAAAAAAACCTCTCACCAAGTCTCTCAAAATAGATGAGGCAGGTACTTTAAAATGAGATTTACTCTAAACAAAATCATTCAGCAATTTGACAAACATCAGTGAGCTACAGGTTCAGGATGCCAAATGAAATTAGTACTACACAGCCAACTTGAAGTTTCAGGGTCGATGATCCAAAACACACGTATGACTCACCTAAAAGATAAAGGCTCTCAATCCTCAAAGAAATTACTTCAGGCACCATCTGAATCCAAGGGGACAGTCTCTGACTGCAGACCCACTGCTCCAGGGAAAACTAGCTCAATTTGCCCTCAGATGGGGCTCCATTTATACCCCAGTCAAATCTGACCTGGTCAGCACCTAGAAGCTTCTCTTGACCGAGGTGTTTCATTGGCTGTAGGCCTCGTCTGTCCACTGAAGGGCCCTGCCTTTCCTACCAGTCCACGCAGGTGAGTGCATGACCACAATCACCCCACAGCTGGGCTGCTCAAACCCTAAAAAGCAGTTCCCAGCTTAAACTCTTTCCTTTCAGCAGCTGAGAAGTTTCAGCCCTCATCAGGGCGGGTGTGCCTGCCACAACACCTGAGCTAAGAAAGAGCACTAAAATCCTCTGAACTGACTTTAAAAAAGATACACTATTTCAGAAAGTCCACAGAAGATGGAGAAAATATATTTTATTTCAGTCTTTCTGTTTGACAGCTTTTCTGAGCTGGCCATCTGCATTAGTTCTGCATGCCTGCCAGCTGACAAGTTCTATTTGTTGAGCAGATAATTGTAGCTGTTTTATTTTTCCCAGTAACACACTATCACAAAACACAAGAGTGTTCAGCTTAATTTAGATATGTTCTTCAATATACAGAGGGCAGTGAATAATAGTGAAAACTGTTTTGCCTGACAAGAAAAGCATGAATGTGTCACATCAAATACTTTGTCTTGCTCAGTGTCCCTTCAGAACAGATAGCATTTAGCTTTCGTATTTTAGAAGAAAGACTTGCAAAGATAGCTCTTAATAGGTTGTATTTCAGGTGCAACTTTTTAAAAAGTTTTTCTCTAGTTTTTGAAACTTAATTTGCTAAGTCTCTAAATCTATAATAAAATAGATAAAGATTATAAATGACAACATTTAAATAAAGAAAAGGCATTTGAAAATTCAAAACATTGTGTTACATCACAAGTAGGTTATAGTTTTTTGGTCATAAATGTTATCCCTTTACAAATACAGCTGTATTTCAAATGAGCTAGTTCAATATGAATATCCCTGGGGATGAATTTTAATTACATTCTGCTTAAATTATGTTGCTTCTCAGATTTGTTGGGTTTGTCATGTAGCTTATAACAAGCATAAAGATGGCAAATTCACAGTCTAGTTTTTATTCAGATAACCAGCTAGCTGGTGAGATTTTCAGTCACCAAATTTCAGAACAGAGGTCTAACAGGATTTTGAGTCCTGTTTCACAGCCGTCCACCTGAACCCACAGAGGACATGCATTACAAGATGCAGTGCAAGTGCCACAGCGACCTGACCTGAGCTGGCTTTGGTGCTCAGTAACCACACAACACACTATGCATCACCTCTCCTGTCTCATAATAGAGGGAGCCCAAAGTCATGGACTAAAGGAACTCAATGGACATTTTGTGAACATTTTAGACATTTGGCGGAGGTGAACTGAGGTCTAGAAGTCTTTTCAGTGATGTTCCATAGCCACTAAGCCAGGCTTACTACTGACATTTCCCTTGCCCTTTCTTAGGCATTTCAGAGACTTTACTTGTGCCTTACTAGTATTTGTACAAGTCCAGATAAAGCACTTCAGGAAGTTAAATTAGCCCCCAAATGGTATCTTCTTTTCCATAGGGTTAGTTTTTAGATAATCACCTTCTTGAGCCTTCTTACCACACGATGGCATAAATACTACTGCAGCTCAAGGCAGGAACACACACATGCAGATGGTAGGAGATGGGAGGACTGGACCTTGCAAAACTCATCCACATCCTTCTATCAAATACTGTTTCACTCAACCTCAGAATTCAATTTTAAAACATACATTTTAAGTTTTGGTTTGTTTTTTTTCTTCGTTAATCAATCCCTTAGACATAGCATAAGTCCTATGCTTTTATTATCCTATTATTTCTTCTCCACTGATTAGCAAAGAAAAGTTCCACTTTAACTGCAAAGAGTAATTATTGGTATTTATTATGTAAAACTTTTAATATATAGTTTAGATTTTTATTAACATCAAACCTATCATGAGTTACCACACCAAGTTCCACAGATTACCAGTTTAACACTTTAAGGCTGAATCTTGAAATAACGAAAACACAGCAGCAGTACATGTTTATTGCTTGCATATTGGATAGGTCATGAGCCTTCTAAAAAAGTGTAAATAGAATCACATTCAGTAATAGAACTTTAAAAAAAAAAGAAGCCTGTTGAGTAAACTGGCGCATACACACATATGACAACAGAAACCTTCTTTTTATTACCTATTTTACTTTTTAATAAATTATTACAACTTTTCTTTTTGTCTGTTAAGGAAGAAATGAATTTATTACATTAGCTGTTATGGTGTTTGGAGTAAGAAACTAAAAGGAATGAAAAGCCTCCCTTAAGGGTGACAAATTCAGGATTAAGATCATTTTGATTCCCCTTTTGTGTCTCTCCTCCCATTCTTTGCAAAGTGGGTTACTCACAGTGTCGTTAGAAGCTAATACATCGTCAGTGAATTTTATAGAAGTGTCATTTTTCTAGTTAAAAAAAATAAATTTATCTGAATTCTAGAAAGTAACAGGTAAAAAGCTGAAAGCACAACGTATCAGGGAAAAAAACCAAGCACTTCAGCCTTTCAAGATCTCTTTTGACTGCTTGAGTTTCCTCCTCCAGCCTGCTACTTTTTGTCTATGAAGTTGGGTATCATTGAATATCTAAACAAGATGATTTCTTCCTCCCTACTGAGATATTTTGTCAGGTCAATAATATCTTTTACGTTTAATACATCTTCATTTCTTAATATGCAAACAGCATTAATCGGGAGAAAAATGGACTGAGATTCTGGAATATTAATGATGTTTTGAAGAACTGTATCTATAGATTTGGCAGGGTATATGGCATTTTTAATGAGCTAACACCTTGAATAAGGACCAGTACGAGGCAGAAATGGAGCAGAAATGGGAGCTGATGAAAGCCTACAGGGAACCAACAGTTATATGGAACTTCTGTGGAATAAAAATCATTTCCCTGAGGAAGGGAAACATGTAAAACTGCTTAATTTTTGATCTCATTTTTAATACTTAAAATCAGACTGGCTAAGCCACTTCTAATGAGAAGAGGCCTAATACAATGCAAGTACAATACTAGCTTAAGACAACAAACTTTGCCAGTTAAATGCTTGGCTTGTAACTAGTTTATATTTATTCTCTTTACATACAAAAAGTCACGTATAAAGGAAAAAGCTGACCTTTCCAAGTAACTAAGATAGTACACTTTAATTGCAGAGACATGCAGCCATGACTTTGTAAATTACTCTGGGTAATTTAATTGCTAAAGACTAGCATTTACTGTGTAAAAAAATACAGTAATACAGATAAGCAACAAAGCGTACTTCTGTAACTAGAACTACCGTAATCCTGCAGCAAAATGAACCGACAGACTAGAACAGCACACAACTGGAGAGGGACTCTGCCAGACTCTGACACTGGCAGAGACAGCAAAGGACTTTTCTCTCCCTCTTCCACAGCTGTGCAAAAGGTCAGTGTTGTTACAAGCTCTAGACTACCCAAGGGGGATGAGCTCAAAAGGAACTGTAATCACATTTCTAGCTCTACTCATTTTCTGAGACCAGAGGAAAGGCTACGAAGTTATTTTCCAGACTGTTTCTTCTACGAGCACTACTGGATTAGATGCTCCCAGTCTTTTTGTAAGAGAAAGCAAGCAGAGATATATGGACATCAAGATGAGCACTGAGATTCACCCACTTCAGCCAAGACAAGAAACTCAGCTCCCATTCAATGTACAAGACTGTACTAGAAGAACTGTAAAACTTTTAGTATTGATTTATTAAGAACATTCAGACAGCCACAGAAGAAATAAATCTACTAGTACATGCACGAAAACGCAACACTATTACATTATAAAGTATCAGGAATTAATATTCAGAAGTAGCTTTTCTGAAGTTAAAATTTCAATCAAAGTTCTCTTTCTTGTCAGCTTGGAAATATATTTGAAAGTCCTTTGCATTTAACTGGTGTTTGAAGGGCTGAAAATATAAATATTTGTACTAAAGATGATGCATATTAATAGATACTTAACTTAAACCAACAAACACTAGAATAACAGGCCAGCTTTGATTTAAGGCAATACCATAAATAATTATCAGGATAGAGAACGAGGGCCACATATGTTCCTAGTAGTGTTTAAGAGAAAAATATTGTGTTGCTGCTTAAGGGCACTTCAGAGTATAGTTGCCCTTGCTTTCAACTCACATGTTAAAATCTCAATCTATTGAGAAAAAAATCCCTTAAAAACCAAATGTCAAACAAAACCACAGGAGAAAGATCAGAATTCCCCCTTTTCACCACCCAACTTGAGAATGGAGTCTTGTGATATCAGGATGTCTCGCTTGCACGATGCTTTCACAGGTTCATATGAAATCTATGGAGCTTACAATACTCATGCCTCATAGAAGTACTGCACTAATATAAACTTAGGTTTTGCCTTATTTTTTATATTCTTTTAGCCTCCATACAAAGTGTAGTTGCTGTTGTGTAGAAATTCTGATACGTTTCTGGTTTGCACACTCTCACAAGTTTTCAGGAATACAGTCAGCAGGTAAGAAACGGGTGCTTTGTGCTCACATCTCTGTCCCACGTTTCAATAGAAAGCTGATAAAGATCTTGCCTCAGACCTTTCTCAGGCACTTGAACACATGGCAGGGTCTGGTATTTTAAGCTCCCTGCAAGACTTTGCCTACTACGTCAGTTAATTTAGTACATTGGGCACATCAAATACGTAAGTAAAGCATGACCTGTATGGAGGAAATCTATAGCACAGCCAATGAAATACAGTATTTTTGAGAATCTATCTAATTAATTCAAATTAACTTTGCAAGTTATAAATCTAATTAATTGTAACTTACAGCTGCAAATTCTACAAAGAGCCAACACACACTCGTTTTGCGCCCTCTGTCTTTGGTGGCCAAATACGGACACTACCATTCCTCACTTGCCTATAGAGACTGTAGACAGGGAAAAAAATACTTCAAGTGACATAGTTGAGATATAGAAAACAAGCATTTCTTATATGTTGATTTTGTTGACATTTACATATATATCTATTTTAAATTCGCATTCCTCTTCATTTTTGCCAGCACTTCCTATGGATTTATGATAATTTCAACTAATGATTTCAGAAAGGAAATGAAAAATGTTTCATATCAAATGTATAGATTGGAAATGTTTCAATTCTTTTGGAAATAAAGTATTTTCCTTACAATTTTCTAGTATGTTCTTTTCCTGTAAAAATTTTATTATTATTATTATTTATTATTGCCTGATAAAACAAAACGAACCTGGTTTTGTCTAGCTCTACTTTGGAAGTCAATTATCTTGGTGCACTGCTGTCAGTAATAAATAGTTACTGGCTTAGTCTAAACATATGGTGAATTTAGTTCAACAGAAAAAGCAGAATTCTGAAAAAAAGTGATGATTCTGACAACAGTGAAAAAGTACTATTCTTTAGATTCTTTTCAATCCATGCAAGACCTTTTTGTTTCTTCTCATTTAAGTAAAAGCTTAATAGTAATTGTTTGCTTTGGAATTCAAAGGAATTTTAAAAATTCAGGAAATAAATCTTTTAATTCCTCTCTCCATTTCTGCAATGCAATGTACCATTCACTAGCACAAATTAAAAAAAAAACACTGACCCAATCTGAGGTTTTTTTAAAGGAATCCCATGGGACTTGGTGGCATTCCTTATGTTTGTAACTGAAAACTGTCTGTGACCTAGCACTGTTTTCTTATTTTTATTTTTTTTCTAAGATAAACAATGGGAAATGAGCTGCACAGCAAATTCTCTATTAAATCTCAAAGATCAAAACAAACGAATGCTGGTGAAATGCTATCAAAACAAACTTGGTCCACTGTACCACAAATGGAAATTACCTTCAGAAAACTGTGTTTTCAATAAACAGAATAGAAATAATTTTGAGACAACAATTTTTATCTTTTTAGATACTAATAAAAAATTTGGCAGCATAAATTTTAAGCTTTGCAAGATTTACACCATGTTTTATCTCATCTTACTAATAAATCCTTGTGAAGTAGACAATAAAAAAGTCAACATTAATCATTACACCAAAGTGTCAAAATGAATCCTTATAGTTTTGAGTATTTCTAGTTTAAACTGGGCAGAAATTATTACAAAACAATGATTTTCTCTGCTGAAACAGTATTATATAGTCATGTGTGAGAAATCTCACAAGAGCCAAGAAAAATGCAGGTTCAAGGAAAAGCAGAAAAAGGTAAGGGTCTATGCCCTACCCTCAAAAAAAAAAAATCTGAAAAGCTGAATACTGCATTTTCCATTGCATGGGAAAAAGTGGCTTTCCCACCCTTGGGAAATATGTATTCATATTCACAGCCCTAAACACGGAAAATGTCCATTCATATTAACATAGCTCCTACCAAAGCCTTTCTGTACGTGTAGCAAAATGGAGATAAGCTGCTGCAAAGAACAGGGGATCTCTGCTTTGTTTTCTTTCTCTTAGGCTGCACTTTGTCGCTGACTTCTGGAATCAAAGGAAAGATTAGCAACATGTAGAAGGGCATGTACAAAGTAAGCCTGTCTGAGAGTCAAGAACTGGGTCATCTGCTGTCAGCTGTGAAAACTGCTACATGCTATAAAAAGGAGGGGGGAGAGAGGGGGTGGGAAATACCAGTAAGGTATCTCCCTTGGTTTAGAGCAGCTGACAAATTTGCCACATGGATAAAAGTCGGTATTGGAGTCTCACCGAAAGCAACACATTAACTGATTCAACTCTGGACAGAAGATACAAATTACGACTTTATTTAAAATTAAGATCAATATTTGTAAATTTTTTTTTTTTCTCAACAGCTGTTTCTTCTGCATTATTCTATCAGTAAGGATTGTGAGAAAAGTTTTGCAGTGAATTACCCCAAATCACATAAACTAAGGGCTGGGCTGAAAAGGATATCCAATCTTTCAGTACTCTGCTCCATTGCATGGATTCCCTCCTACTAGGGATGGCCTTAAGACATATTGAAAGTTATCTTAAAATAAACTAAGACACAAGGAGTATACAGTAAAGCAATGATTAAAAACCTTGGAATGCTTCCAAATGCTTGGTCTCAATCAGAATATAGAGCTTGAAACAAGTGCTGGTCAGCACTATTCTGACAAACTGTTTTATTGAAAAATGCTGTCTCAATGAAAAGTCAAAATAGTCCACGTCTTAATTCTTCCAATGCTCACTGTTACTAAAAGCAGGTTTTCTAAGGAAAATCTGTTCTAATTCAAAGCAAATAGATTTCATCCCAGACTACAGCTACCCAGTAGAGGCAGCATAGTAAAGTTGTACTGGCCAAGGCTGAGGATATCAGGAGTTTGTCATTCCCTGGAACAAGGGACTGTGAATTCCCCCAGGGACTGGAAGCATCACTGATTATTCTTGATGTCTTTTTTTCCTATTTTATCTTTTTTTCATTTAAAACCCCCCATGTTACTATGCTGTATTAAAATAAAGAGAAAACTCTACGTGAGTATTCCAGTAAGCCAACTGTAAATCATCCACCATCTTTCAGTAGGGTTGGGGGAGAAGAAAGGCCAAATCCGAAAACTGTGCATTAACATTTCATATTTCCTATACAACCAAATATACATAGTTAGAAACACTTTCAACAATCCACAAAACTTAGAATTAAGCCAACGGAGCTGGTATGTAAATGGTCCAAAGCCTTTCTATTTGTTTTGTGTCATGAAGTAGAATGAGAAAAAAACCCTTAAAATCCTTTTAAAAGATCATTTTATATTGTTTTTGTGGTAATTTTGTGCTAGCAAAGGAGAATGTTTTCAGTAGCTTGTATGTCATAACTCATTCAGCTCCTTTTGCCTACTTTACTGCAGAAAATTACGACTTTTTTTGTTTGTACTGTATCAGTTTAAAGCATCTGTTAAGCACCTCCAAATTAATTACACTGCACATCGATTTTTTTCAGACATAATTATTAACCCTTGAAAAGTCCTCTAATAATCAATTTATACTTAATTAAGCTCTCTCTGACATGCCCTCTAGTATTTTAGTAGACACACTTTCTAAAAGTTACTTCCAACATGCATGGAAATCTCAACTTCTTGTTATCAGAAATCCATACTGTTGTTTTTTTCCCAGACTGCACCATTCACATACAAAAGTCCTCTTCACCAACTGATTGGACCATTTGAGTGAGGATCTGCAGGTTCAAGGGACATTATGAAAACAAGGAGTGACCGGCTCCAGCACAAGAGCCCTGGGATGAGCTGGTTTAGCCTGCCAGGCGGTGCTCCTGCAGAGCCCCCAGCATAGGAAGCGCTCTTGCCGAGGTGGGTTGTTTAGTCAGCTGCTGTGAGCGTGAATATGGGACTTTGTATGTGCTTACCTTTAGTTCAAAACAAAGTTTCTTTGGCTTTAATGACAAAATCCAGGGATTACAGTAAATACAAGTCTGCTATCCTTAATCTTTTAAGTCAACTATTGTACTGTTCAGAAAACACGTTCAATGGAATTCACACCACCCTTTAAATATCGTAAGCTCTGGCTGTAAACAGATCTGTTAGCTGCTTTGTTTGATTCTGTCTTTTGTTAAGAAAGCAGTTTTCCACTATACAAGGCACGGGCTTCCATGAGAAAATGGAGGAGAAGACAATGGCACCTTCTCTCAATAAGCTTGACACAGTTTGGTTCTTTTAAATTAATCAGTATTATTTTATCATTAAATACTTTCTGTGGTTTAAACTGAAATTTTGAGAAACAAAATGGCTCTTAATGCAATTTATTGTCATTGTTCTTAAAATTCTCACAGTACATTTCATTGCAACACAGACTGAAATTTCTCAAGGGCTAGGAGGGTTCTGCTTTCCTGTGCTTCATGGTTCAGGCTGGGAGATGCTAATGCAACAGTCTGTGTACAAAAGCTAGATTTTGCTAATTAGTTTTCAGCACATGTTTTTTTGTCCTGTGCCACAATAATGAAGATCAGAACGAGGAATAAAACCATGATGATGACACAAGATACAGAAAGCAAACTCTTCATAGGCTGTGTAACCCATCTCTCCATTCTTGCCGTTTGCTACTTTTCGTGGTCCAGTCAGATGCCTAACAAGATCATCAAGGTTCAAGCCTTTCCACTTTGTACCAGCTTAATCAAAGAGATTGTACTTCATTCAAATATTATATAGCATATATAAATTACATACGACTATAATAGCATATATTAGTGTAGCTATCCACTGATAAATAACAAATTGGCTTGAAATTACATGCATGAGAAGAGTGTTTCCTTTGCAACAACCACCAAGAAACCATTCAACTGTGGATGAAATGTAGCAGTGAGTTTAATTTTATCAGTGACCAGATGTCACTTCCCTCTCCATGCCGAACAAAATCTCCTGAGTGGCTTTCTTTTCTTGCATGATGCCCTTGGCTCTACTGCACGCTGCATCTTCGGCAAGGCAGCAGAGAGCATCCGACAAAACTAGAGTCCCTGTACTAGCAAGAGAAAGGGCTGCATCAGAAGCAGGAGAACGGGAACACTATTGACTGACTGCTTTCAATAACCACGTGCCCTCAGCCCCCTGCACAGGAGCTGCCATTGATTCAGCGCCTGAAGGCTGGAACAGCTTTGTGACCTAACTTACTAGTTTCCCAAGCCTCACACAATCCACTTGCATAAAATCACTCAGAAGGAGGGAAGTCGAGTTCTACGTGTTTTTCCCCCAACACTGTATATTTCACAAACGCAATGACTTCCACAGGTAGACTAGGAAACATTGTGAGCTTCTGTTACCTGTACATTAAGCTACAGTAAATGCAAAATATTCTGTGTTCAGCGAGGATGGGATCTATATAGATCTATATGAATCCACATGATCTATATGGATACGGTTCTTTGGCTCTATATGAATACGGACAGTATTTTCTACTTTTACATCCACTAAAATGAGGAGTGCACCTCATCACTTTCCACTTTAAGAGTTACTAGGGATTTTATCATTAGTATTTTTGATACTTGAAAACATGAGTTACTTAACCAAACTGGTATTTACGGAAAGGTTAAAAGAGTTATGTCAAAACACATTTGATGAATTAATTGTCACAGTGTTTCATAAGAATGGCATCAGAAATTATGTGCAAAAGGCTTTTTTTGAAGATCATGAGAATCACTAAACCAGATGTAACTAAATGCACTTGGTCATTATTACTGTGCTTGTGCTTATTATCAATTAGCCTGTGGAATCCCAGTTTTCAGCACTAGGAGTTAGTACAGGAAAGAAAAATATTGAAAGCACAGTTTGTTAACAGCTGTCCATGAAATCAGCCAGAGCCCTACCCTGCTAGAAGCAGAGACAGGTAGAAGAACACTTTAATGAATAGCATCAGTAGATACCCTTACTGAAGGCCACAGTGGGCTGAAGGAAAGCACACTGCATTGCAGTATGACTAGTATGCTGGTTTCTCATTGTGTTTTGTTGGGAAGACCAAAGAAACTGTCACTGAACCAAAGGAAGAATTTCACCTACAGAGTTCAAGTCACTTAGAAAATCCTCTCACAAGTGCCTGTCTTTCTTCTTTTCTGAAAATCTCCCAAGAGCTTGACAAGCATGTCAAAAGTTGCTCCTTGCTGCAAACTGACAATGAGGAACATTAGGGCTGCTCATCCCCAAACCCAAGAGCCGCTAATGCCTGCAGAAGTTTCCTGGCCCAGGCTGCTTGTAACGTTCCCTTCACGTGGCACATGGCACTCTAAGCTGACCAGCACCACAGCCCTATCTGGTTTTCCTCGTCACTTATCCCCTGTTTATTTCCCAATGACACTGGAATGCTCCTTCTGGTGACACTCCTATTGCCGTTGACTTCAAATGTGTCTTACCTTCCTCTGCTGAGGTACTGCATGACAACACTATCCAAATACTATGTCAGTGTACTTGGCATTGCAGTTAAACACACACCAAAAAAAAAAAAAGCAATTCAGCCAAATTAATGCGTTCTCTTTTTGCAAATAATAGTGGCAAGCAGAGCATCCCACATAATCTCTAGAGAGCTTGATCAATTATTTTAAAATTGTAATATCAATGTCATTATTCAGCTCTAAGAATACCACTTCTAAGAGCTGAAGTAGCCACATTTGTACAAATCATCAATTATACCCTTCTATACCCATATGACACTTTATGCGTTATCAAGAGTCAAACTCCAAATTCATTGTAGAATCCTTTATGTTCAGTTGCTGATGTAATTTAATTTTATTAAGAGGAATAAACTAAGCAAAATAGCATGTATTTCACTTCAGCTGTCAGACTGGGATCACAGTTCAAAAAAGTAAAATTATCCATAATGGATTTCCAACTATACGTTTTACTTCATACTTTCAATTCACAAACTTCACACTAAAATTTTGTGGCATGCACCTACTCATTAGAGTTGTCTTGATAAACTGTACATGCTCTGACAGAAGTGATATGTGCAGTAACTTACTCACTGGCTCTCTCTTTGTAGAGAACTTCTACACACTAGTCTCCAGAAAGGCCATGTTTGCAGGTTAAGATTTCTCTCACAAATAACAGCTTCCTTTGAACCTGTGAAGGAAAAAAAAAAAAAAAAAAAAAGGTGTGTGGATGTCCTTACCAAAATTTGTCACTAAATTATTTCCTCTGAAAAATTTAGCTTTGGCCATATTAAATTCTATACCAAGACCCACCCTCCCTGTACCGCAACATTTATTTTAAAAATAACAAAACCAAAACAAATAGCCCCCCAAATTACCCAAAGAAAACCTCAAAACAGCAACAACAAAAAAAACCCTCACAACACATTGTGGTAAGATGCTAGAGTGGTGCCTTTTATTTTATTTTAATATGAAATCTATTCTTATTGAAGATGTCTATAAAATTTAAGTTGCAAACTATAACTTATGTCTATAAATTTTAAAGTGGTCTAAAGAAGTTTACAACAGATATAGAATTTTCTATTAAATTGCGTATGTTTTTAAAGTTTTATAGATTCCTACTCAAACTCTAGAGGAGACTATTAGAAAAATGTTAAAGGGTTTTTACATAAAAAGCGAGATTATAGAAATTAAATTTCATGATGTTTTTGATTCTTCAAAGACTTCCTCTTGCACATCTTTTGAACATGCGCTAGTCCCTTCCAAAAGAAATTCTGATCACATAGAAATAAAAGAAAAATCTAAGGCAAGCACTTTGTAGTATAGATTTTTTTTTAATTTTTTTTTTTAGCTACAATGATGATCAAGGTCAGTTGAGGTAAACGCTGCCTATATGGTTATCCAAGGAGCTGAACTGCTGTTGCAGGAGTTTGTTACTACAAAATCATAGTCAATGGAACTAAGCTTATAACTGAGATGACTTATGTTGTTATAATAGCTGAAATGAAAGAAAATTACTGTAGCACATTTGCAACACAAAAGCACACTTTTAGGGGAACAAAACATTGCTGATGACATTTCTGAGACAGTAATTTAGTGGGCTCTTCGGTTGCAGCTATGTTATTGACAATCAGTTTTTGAAGGAAGGTAATATTTGGGGAATAAATACACAGCTACACAGTCCACACAGAGCAGAAGGAAGGAAAACAAATACAGGACAGCTTCCAAAAAAATTGTACCTGGGTCATGTAAGCACATATCACCATTATTATAACTTCTTTTTTTTTTTTTTTCCCCTCCTCTTTTAGAGGAGCAGCATTAATCCTTGCTACAGCGCTACAGATTATCAGACAATTTTTCTGACCATTGCTATTGCTTCTAATGTGCAAGTACCCACTTTAAAAATATTTAATCAGTGTAAGTTCTTTTTCTGCAACCTAATTCTACTGAGAAAGTAAGAAGGTTGCACTGTATCTATTCTAATCCTAGCCATTTTAACAAATATCTGTCTTGCATGATTTTTTAAGTGTAACAGCTGGCCACATAGAGTTACTTTTTTTGAATGTCCAGTAGAAGCAAAAGCATTTATTCTTCAAAATTAACATTGGAGTACTGTAAAAACCTGTGCAGAACAAATACTCCTGAAGTAAATCATAGTACAAATTTCATAAGGAGGAAGAGGAACGTACTTCTACCTAAAAAAGCAAATACCACCGTAACCACTCCCACCCTCCCCAAACTCAGTGATATTTCAGCAGAGCTGGAGGGATCATGGATACTACATGCTTGTTCAATTTAAAGGATAGTTCATTGAAAGCCAGTCTGTTGAAGCAAATAATAAAGGCAGAGAGTTTTTTTGTTTTAAACTAACATACATGCCTGTCAGCGATGAGACACGTATGTCATGTGTATGCACCATGTACAGGCACCGACATAAACGATCAGAGATACAACACATTTAACCATCTATATGTCTGTGTGCAAGTTAACATAGCTAGGTAGACGTGCAGGCAGTTGGATTCTAACAGTGATTCCAGAAGGTTGTAGCTACAGGTGTTTAAAGAAATATTGTCCAGCCTTAGAATTAACTCAATCAAACTATATTGTACGTTGTAGGAAGTAGCTGCTGGATATCAATACCACACAACTTTAAAGGAAAAAAAAAAATAATTATTTCAGGCTATTTTAAAAATACTAACGTTTTATTTTGCAGCTCACAACAAGCCTATGTTTCAGTGTTTTTCTTTGCTGCGCTTATTGCCCCCATTTTTACCTCACTGAACCTTTTTTTTCTCTTTCCACACAAGAAAGGCATTGATCCTTTATTGTCTCTGTTTAGGGTTCAAGGCAAACTC